>APFE030766216.1:47190-71837 GCA_000404065.3 Pinus taeda
CAAGCTCAAAACTAGTATAAAATTTCCAAAGGATGTTTTCTCCTACTTTTATCCAAGTTCACGCTTTGCAAGTTTAAGCTTATACTAGGGTAACTTATTAGAACTTATATTACTAGGGTCTCTATTTTTCAAGGAAGACTATAAAAGAACAATTTGTTTTAGACATATCCCTTGTATAATTTCTTCTCTTTGAACTTCATAGTTCTGTATTTGTTTATTTTCATTTTATTAACTCCTTATCTAGTTTAGCCATAACTCAATTTTAATAGAATTTTTACTAATTTCATTTAAAAAAAATAGTATGTTGTGTATTGTAGGAGAAAAGGATAGTCAGTTTCGACTTCTTTATTTAGTCTTTCCTTCAATGACCATTTTGGGTGTTCCTATATTTTCATTTCACATCTTAATTTGTGTGAGCTAGTTATTAGTTGTGTTATTCCCTATTTTCAATATAACAACCCTAGTAAAAAATCCATGTAATAAAAGTTAATAAAGACAAAATAAGACCACGGTTAAGGGATACTTCTCCAAGTTGAATGTTGGTCAAAGATATCCTAGTGGACATCACTAGATGTGTGTTTTTTGTTAAGGGAATTGGCAAAGGGAAAGGCAAAGGCATTAAAAGGAAAAAAGGCATTTTTAGCACATCTACATATGAAAATAAAGG
Organism: Pinus taeda; assembly: GCA_000404065.3. Lineage (NCBI taxonomy): Eukaryota > Viridiplantae > Streptophyta > Pinopsida > Pinales > Pinaceae > Pinus > Pinus taeda. The sequence continues at coordinate 47,858 of APFE030766216.1, forward strand.
AAATTAGGAGAAAAGTAAGGTCATAGGTTGCATGTGAGGAGGAAATTGAAGGAAAATAATGGGAAATGAAGAAATTAGAGGCCTCATTAATAAAAAAGTTTTTGAGGATCAGTTGTTAACCTTTTTTTCAGTACAAGTTTGGAGCTCTCTCATTATTCTCTCTCTCTAACTTTTGGTCACTTAGAGTTTTCTTGGAGCACCCTAGCTTTGGATAAAGGAAGGAAAATCAAGGATCAAGGCAGGATCAAGAAGCATCAATAGGAATACTTGTTAGTAACCTTTTACATGTGTGATTTCCTAACTGGTTTGGACATGCATGGACCTGTATGTTGGTGTATGGTTCTCTTGTTGTCGTGGCATAGATTTTCCAAGTTATGATAGTGGTTTTCAACTTAGCCTTGCCTTTTTTTGGATTCCATTGTATGTTGGGATGTTTATCTCAATTTTGAGATTTAGTTTATTGAATGGATTTCAGAATTTGGGGTAGACGTGGTCTCAAGGTTCATTCCCAAAAGCCTAGGAATCCCTTGATCAGTTTTGGCGGGATACATGGAAAAGCCTAAGGGAGAAGTCTCGGTTTAGTTCATAGTGATCTGGGTTTGGATTGTGGTAAAGCCTAAGAGAATGGTCTCAGTTTAGGGCCTAGTGATCTGAGATTGGATTGTGTTAAAGCTTGAGAGGCAAGGAGACAAAAAATTCCTCAAGGATAATAATGGATTTTGGATGGCATTCAAAGTTTGGTTCAGTTGTGAACAGAGCACCAGTTTTGGTGTGATCACAGTTTGATGAGGGTGGAGGTGGTTTAACCTCTAGATTCCCTTTGTTATTCTTGGATTGGTTGTTCTATGAGATCCCACATTCATACTTGGAATATGGCATGAGGGTGGTTAGCTGAAAGAGAGATTTGGTTCAGCCATGTCTATGGTCAGGTGTGTTGGGTTGTGTTATATTCTTTCCACATAGTTAACAGGGGGTTTGAGGGGTACCCGTAACCCCACTTTATGGTTTTGTGGACCCTATGTTAGGTTGGGCGGACCCACCTATGGTTTTGTGCATGCTTTGCACATGTTTTTTTGGATGCGATGGTTTTGGGTCCATGGTATTGGATCGATGGTTTTTTGGTCCATGGTATTGGACATGATGTTTTTTCGGTCCATGGTATTGGATGCTTCGGCATGTATAAATATGTATTGTAACATTGAAAGGAACATAATGAAAATTCAAGCTGGTAGTCTCGGTTTTGAGATCCAGTGGGAAATCTCTGTGTATATGTGTTTTATGTGTTATGCTCTCGCATTTTTATTTTTCCTGTGATTTAGAATTTGTATGCAGGTAATTTCTGTACGGGGTTAAAACCTACATTCATGATGTAATCGATTGCATGTACTGAAATCAAATCCTAAACTAATTGCAAAAAATGAAATGCACGAAATGGAAACCTTAACCTATTGCAAGAAACAAAGTACAATGAAAGAAACCTATTCTAATTACATACAAATCAGGAACTAAATGTAAAAGAAACCTAGCTTAACCCTATTTATCACATGTGATGATTCAGAATAATTGAGCATGGAGTCTGATCTAGGGAGTATTAAATGCTATGTGCATGTGCTATTTAAGAAATAAAAATAACTATTGTTCTTTATCTTTTCATTTTATAAATGAAAATGCTAATCTTTCCTTATTCTTTGGGAGGGGAGACAGATGTGGAGGAAGAGGGGTACAATGGTTTTGATGGCATGGAAGTCAAGTAGAGGCCTAATCCTAGCTTAAATTATGTTTTTTCTCAATTTAAGATTAAAATAGGCCGCTACAGGTTGTCTACGATGTACTACTTCCTATAGGATGTCTATAGGATCCCCTGTTTTATTACAAAAAAATAGGTTGAAAGCTTAGGAAGTGGTCTAGAAGGTGGAATGGAGATTTGGAAAGGTGGATAATGGAATAATAAGGCATGGAGGTGGTGGACACTACCAAAAAATCAAGCAAAGGCTTCAATATGGGTAGATTTGCTCAATGGAAATGGCAATTTTGCTAATAAAACAAGAATTCGGATTGAGACTTTAGTGGATTTTGGCAACCTGGGTGGATGAGGCGAGATGAGGTCTCCCTAAAATGTTGAAGCTCCTACAACAAAACACATTATTTTCTACATCTATCCACAAATCCATCTGTACATGGGAAAGATTTATTAAATAACGGAAAATTACTAGTCTAAAATCCAGAAATTCGAGAACTAGTGAGCTAGTAAATCTATAAAATGCCTAACCTAATCAAGTGAAAATGCAATGGGGAAAATTTTGTTATTAAACATAATTTTTTTGTGATCTAATTCAAGTAGAACCAACTCGATTGAAGCTTGTTACCATGCTCTAAAAAATAACATAAATTTATTGTTCTTTGCTACAAAGGAGTTCCAGAAATCTAGATTTGGGAATAAGAATACCAATCCAAGTAGCTCAATGATTAGTATGACCTTCCAAATATTTTCCAAGGATGAAATAATGCTTGTGATCCTACAAATGGACTTACATCAACCATTTAACCCAATCCTACAACAACAAATCATTAATACTAAATGCAGAAATAGAAAGAAACAAAAACAATAGATGCATGTGAATAAGAAGTGAAAAGAAGGAAATAAAATTATATAAAAAGGGATCTAAGGCTCCTAGGAGGGCCAAACCCAAGGAAAATCAGAGGATAACAAGATTTATAAGTTGAACATGGCACCAATCTTCATTATTTTCACCAATACAATTATATCCTTACAAGAAATGATAGTGGAGCTGCAAAAATACGAGTTCTCTCCACAAGAAGATTAATAAAAAATCTATCTAGAGGAAAATTTGACTTGGTACTTATACAAAATTATTAGGAATCATTCCCCATGAAAGGATAAAACTTTCCCGACCAAAATCCCTTGATTAGTGGATTTGGTTCCCAATACTATGAATTTACATTAAATGGCACATAACACATTCCTAGATTTTCTGAATCACTAGAGTTCCGCAATTTGTGCCATAATTCGATAATATCTTGTTTATTTATTATTTAATACTGATCCTCCTGTAGTAGGGATCAAGTCCCTAAATTATCTCCTCCTCCAAATCTTCATAATCTGCCCAATATTCTCATAATATTCCACAAAATTAAATAATATTAGGCACAAGTATGCAATTATTCATAAACCTTCCTAGCGAATATATTAAAGTTAAAAATACATTATCTAATGTAAAAAGAGAGGTTTAATTTGCTAAAGGATAGTCAAATGGGCCTTAATTTATATTTAATTTGGAGGCATGGGCCTTAAGTTATGTCTAACTTAGAGGCCCATCACACCCCCTATTGAAAGTGTTGCTCATCCTCTGAGAAACTTATTGACCTCATTGTGCCTTGCCCACGGCCCTGGTGGACTCTCTCTTGTGCATTAAGAATCTTGGCTATAAGATCTGCAAGGACAAGCCCAAAAACATATTTATGTAAATAAAAATCATTGTTTGTTGAAACCATTAACTTGCCTTCTTTTGTGGCCTAGATGATTGTCTAATGGCCTTGGAGTTTTCTGTTTTGATTAGGTCTCTCTTAACTCTACCTTTTTTTGGTTTTTATCACAATTTGTTCCTTTATTCCTTCTTGCAGAAGCATTTTTCCTTCCTGTAGCATTCATTCCTTCTTCCTCCAAAGTCTTCTAATTTTATGGGAGAGATGAGAAATGATGTAGGTTTGTGAAAATGGAAAGGATGCTCTATTTGTTTTTTTCAAGAAATTTTCAAGGTGAGATAGAGTGTTGGTTTTGTTCTTGAAATTATGAAACGAGATGGATGAATGGTAGATAGACAATGAATATGAAGTGGATGGAGGTCTTGGAGTGTTGTGACTTAGCCTTTGCAAAAAGTTCTTCTTTTAACTGTTGTCCTCATTCCTTCAAATCACCACCCTTTATAATTTGACTTTTCATCATTGCATGAGTGAAGGAGTGAGATGCAATTAACTAGTTGAAGGTGGCCGAGACTATTGACCCATCCTTAGCTTATAAAACCTCATCTCTCATTCATTGACAACAAATTTCTAACTATAATATGCTCAAAACAATGTAAACTTTGAAACGGGAACTATAAGCTCAAAATGGGAACTCTGGCCAAAAAACCCCCAAAAAACATCAAAAAAGTGCTAGAAACGAAAAGTGTGTATACTGGAATGATGGTTTTTTTTTAGACTCAATTTTGAACATGTTTTAAAAATGGCAGTGAAAACAAATTTTTCGTGCAAAAATTGTGCAAAAAACACCATGAAAACGAAAATTGTTGATACTAGAATGATGATTTTTTTTTAGAGTCAATTTTGAACATTTTTAAAAAATGCCAATAAAACCGAATTTTTATGTGCAAAAAAACAATTGTTATTGACAAAAAAACACATGAATGTCTTTGGTAGAACAACATTTTTCTTTCCTAAGTATAAATTCAACATGTTTTAGTAATGTCGATAAAGATAAAATAATGGGATCTGAAACACATTAAAATATTATTAGTTTTCATCCATGTTGTTAAACATATAATAACATCACACTAAGATCGCTAAAATTCTAATTGTTTTCAACCATAACATTAAAGATTAAATAAATAAATAAATTGGAAAACTTTCAACCATAAAATTAAAAACCATGACATTATGAACAAATTATATGACTAAATTAATCAAAATGTCATTATTTGTACATTGAATGAAACATAAATTATATCTCTAATCTATTGTTGCATTGTATATATTCTAAACAATAAAAATCATCATAATTAAAACATATAATCCAACAACATAAAAATGACTCATAACTTCTGTTTTAACAACATATGGAAATCAAATTTTTTATTTCAAGATATGATGCAAACATCAGTGATATAAACTGTCTTAGAGAATTATTGAAAATCACTCATATTTTCTTGCACACCATCAAAATTCACATCTTTAGATAAATGACTAGATGTAGACAAAGATATTCCATGTTCTTCTCTTTCATCAACTAGTGTCCCATCTGATTCTAGTTGCATGCCCACCATTTCAAGTTTCAAAATTCTTTTGGATCTATGACTGGTTTCAGTAGACTCCCATCTCAACATTGTTCCTTCTGGTAACAACCTTCTCAGAAACTATATCGTCTTGAAGTGAAGAGTTCTTCTTGTTGGGTGATTTAATTTTCTATTAAATCCCTGTCATTTAATTTGTCAACCTAGGGGTTTCGTAAACGTAGAAGCAAACCAAAATATATGGGACCTCATATGAGACTATTGTACGAGGATTGTTTAGAATGGAAATAAAGAATGAAAATTCATATTACAAATAACTTCTAAAACTAAAAAGTTTCTAGTTCAAGGTGCATCAAGCAAAGGAAGATGTTCCCAATTCGGGAGGTCGTCATTGTCCTTCCCCACAATATTGTCCTCAAGAAGAGAAACTAAAGAGCAGTGCTATGTGATGTATAGAAAGAAAGAGAAGAGACTCCTAACTTAGGAGGTCTTGGTTGTCCTTCCTCATAGTTCTATTCCAACAATGAAATGAACTTTAATTATTGTTAAGAACAAAAAGAAGGAGAGCCTAACTTAGACTCTTGGTTGTCCCCTCATATGCTAATTAGAACTCAACTAAAATTCATTCATAAGCATCAAAAATCAAGAATTTATAAATAACTTGAAACTAGAAAGAGATGAATTTCAATTATTACTCATATCAAATGGAAGAGAGCCTAACTTAGACCCTTGTTTTTTCTTTCATATGCTGATAAGATTTAAATTAAAATTCATTCATTAATAATGAAAAATCTTCAAAAATCTAAGTAATTAAATGAAAATAGAATCTATAATGAAATAAAATCTACGATGAAATAAAAATTTTCTTTGATCCTTTTACTGTGCGCTCAATTCTCTTAAGAACAAAGTGACAAACTATTCCATAAATTCATATCTAATATTGTAGAAAGAAAACTTTATTCTATTCCATCATAAGTTAGGATACATGCTCCAAGAGTCCTCCCTTTAGAATGGAGGAGGTGCTCCTATTTATACAAAAACATAAGCAACTAACTCATTAATGGAGATCGACTAATCCCTCCAAGATCCACAAATCCTTCATATGGTTACAACCAATATGAGACACATATTCCTTTATCTATGATTTTTCTCCATGAGATATGCTTGACCCCTATCCCAAATCTCCTACAAATCTTCAAGAGAATTCGAATTTCAGTCTTGGAGGCGACATAAGAGTTTCTTGGAACCTTCCAAATCATCTACACATGTCACCAAACTCAAGCCACTTTTAGGTATAAGCAAATACACGTTATTTTTCTAACTTTTAATCATAAATTCACTTTAAATACATACAATAAATAACTTTGGAAAATGAATACATGAACCCATATGGTAATGGAAATATAATGATAATGTGATGAAATAAGGTGAAAAAATGAGGATAAAGGTGAAAATGGCGTGAAAGTGTGTTAATTTGGAGGCCGAACATACCCCCCACCTTAAGTTATTGCACATCCTCATGCAATCTATTGCATTGATTTAATTTGATCATGATTTGATATTTTGAGTTTTCTTCCTTTTATATGAACTTTGGCTGATGTTAATTCTTCTTTCATCTTCGCATAATCATTTGATAACTTTGTTCCTTTTGCAAAGTGTCCTTTTGAAAAATATTTGATTGCAACATATTATTTTGGTTGGTTCTTGTGTAGCAACCAACTTTTATTAGCATTGGTTCTTGTGTAACAATACTTTTGTTATTTTTGTGTTGCATCAAAATACTTTGAAAACATTTAATCAACCATTCATTCTATGATCATCATTTGCAAAACATGTAATGTTTTGAATCATAATGCAACAGTAGTTGTTTGGAAAAGTATGTTGGTTGGGATGACATGTGTATAAACGACATATATGGCATATGAAAGGTGATAATGGAATATGAATGTGATATATATCACGAAATGTGAATATGATGCATGAACATGAATTCCCCCTTCAACTAGAGATATGAAAATGTGAAAAAGGAAGTGATGAACTTTCCAAAGTTATAATTTTTAGCATTTTAAGGAATTGTATCACTAAAAATTAGAAAACCACATAGCTTCACTTACCCTCAATGTGCATGCATTGTCTATATTGAAGAGTGTGGCTCCAGATGTTGTTGGATCATGGAGTATGTAAACAAAGGAATTCGAATCTTCTTCTATGTTCTTTTTGCTGATGATAAGGTTTGAATCTTTATCGCTGTTATGACAAATTGATCTGCTACAAACTTCGGAAATGATGTAGTCTTCAATCATTACAAAACTGATAGTACAATTCTAGTCATGCAAATAAATGTGTCTATGTCGAGAATGAAGAGAAATCATTGGATTACCAACCATTCATGCATGTTGTTAACCAATGTAAGGCAACTCATTATTAATGTGAATGAGTACCAAGGTACCTAAGTACATCTTGCGAAGGGTGAATAGATGAGTTGATGTCGAGCTACTTGCAAGATCCAATGATCAAGGGACATTGGCGTATTCCCATGATTTCTGATGAGAGAGTCTATCATTAAGGCATACAAGCCTCAAGGTACGACTAAGGACTCTAGCCTTGAACCTAGATAATGTGTTGATGTCGATAGGCCAAGACTTGTTAGAAGGGAGACCTTAAGAAATCCTCCATCATCTAACTCGAGCATGAAACAATAATTTTGAAGGATTATGGATGAGAAATTTTGTAGTGGATCAAGGTTTATTTGAAAAAATGAAAAGGAAATGGGATGAATCATATTTTTAGAGGATATGAATGTTTTATTGTTGGGTTACAGGTTAGTGAAAGTGAGACAGGAAAATGTCTGTGAAGGAAAATTTATTGACTGAAAAAGTGAGAATTCAATGAAGGTTTTATTTACTGAAAAAGGAGGAATACAATGATGAATGCAAAGGGAAATGAGGTGAATGTTTTATTAATTAAATAATCATGGATGCAATGGAGACACTGCCATCTGAAAGGCTTGCAAGTGATGGATCTAATCTGACGTCATATGCTCATGCATTGATGTTTCATCTTTGTTGTTGCTTTGATCATTTTATTGTGAAATAAATGTGGTATTTTAGAGGATTTTCAATGATTTGGTAGATATGATGACATTCTCCCCCTTGTCTTACCAAAAAGCATGTCGTCATGCTTGAAATGGGGTCTTTAAAATACAATGTTTTCTTGTGGTCATTTGTTTATCTTCCTGGAACCTGCAAAAGCTTAGTACTTTTTCTGCAATGAAATGTAAGTTTATCATAAGGGAGAGGCGATAAATCTCTCTATTTATGAAATTTACAAAAAAAATTGAGAATTGGTACTAATAAAAAAAATTCATGAAAGAAAAACTGAAAGAATTTATACCTGTGTCGAAACTAGTGCCTCATTTTACCTGTTATATCTTGTCAACAATTTCTTCATTCTTTAAATGTTACAAATTATGATTATATATTTCTCATTATGTATATATCATCGAGATATTTCCAATGACGCTTGAATCATCGAAATCAGATGTCGTATGAGAAAGTTGTGTTTATTTGAAATTTGGGTGAAACAATGAAGATTGTCATAAGGTTTCTTAGCTGTAGGATTACGCCATTCCTGAATCTAAAAATCTTATCTATCTTCTTTGGCTGAGACATGGCATAATATTTTCTATTTTTTGATGTCGTTGGCTTCTGTACTTGCAAGACTCAAAGAAACATGATCATATAAAAATACTTTATGAAATGAAAACGCATGTCTACATCATTCAATCTTCTATCTACAAGATTCTCTTCAAGGGATTTTGCAAAACAATAATCCTATAGATGAAGCACCCTTATCGTTCCTCTTCTTGATCCGTTCTCAGTGTTGAAAAATGAGCTGGCAGATGGAGGGTGACTATGTAATAGTGATCTGGCAGTAGGTGACATGGAAAATGGATGATGTGACATGTTGAGTATTTGACTGATGATGTGGCAATGAATGCGAAATATTGGCCAATGTTGTCTTGCCATGTGGTGGATTGTTTAATTAATGTTGTGTCAAAATTGTAGAATAATTAAAAAATTTCAATCCCCACAAGATTTAAACCCATGACCTCCATTATGCAATTTGAATAACTTACCAACAGATCACAAATCACATTTATGAATTTAATGGAATTTTGGAAATTTTAATTATTCTAAAAATGAAAATTGAAACAACAACTTGACAAGTGGCCAATACAAATCTAATATTTTTAGGAAAATATGATTCCAAAATATCGGCCAAATCATTTTTCATATCTTTTGAATTCATCATGTCCAAGATTTTTAGGAAAATGGAATTCCAAAATATTTGCCAAATCATTTTTCATATCTTTTGAACTCATCATTTTTGCCCAGAAATGGATTTTTTTAAACCAGTTATTATTATATAAAATCTTGGGAAATGTTTATGATTTTCTTTATATATTTTTTTGTTGCAGGTTGTAAACATGGAGAAAAGATCATTTCTAAAAATTTCTGCAGTGAGATTTTTTTTAAATAATTCACTTGCAAGTCTTTCAGATGCCAGTGTCTCCGTTGCATCCATGCTTCTTGAGTCAATAAAAGATTCACCTCATTTCCATTTATATTCATCATTGTATTCCTCCTTTTTCAGTAAATAAAACCTTCATTGCATTCTCACATTTTCAATCAATAAATTTTCCTTCACAGTCATTTTCCTGTCTCACTTTCACTAACTTCTAACCCAACAATAAAACATTTAGCTCCTCTACAAAGCTAATTCATTCCATTTCATTTTCATTTTTCCAAATAACCTTGATCCACTGCAAAATTTCTCATCCATAATCCTTCAAAATTATTGTTTCATGCTCGAGTTAGATGATGGAGGATTCCTTAAGGCCTCCCTTCTAACAAGTCTTGGCATATCGACATCAGAACATTATCTAGGCTCAAGGCTAGAGTCCTTAGTAGTACCTTGAGGCTTGTATGCCTTAATGATAGGCTCTCTCACCAACAATCATGGGAGTACACCAATGTCCCTTATCATTGGATCTTTCAAGTGGCTCGACATCAACTCATCTATTTTCCCTTCGCAATATTTACTTAGGTACCTTGGCACTCATTGACATTAATGGTGAGTTTCCTCACATTGGTTAATGACATGCATCAATGGTCGATAATTCAATGACTTCTCTTCATGCTCGACATTGACACATTTATTCGCATGAATAGAATTTTAATATCAGTTTTGTAACGATTGACGACTACATTATTTCAGAAGTTTGTAGTAGATCAATTTGTCACAACAACAGTAAAGATTCAAACCTTGTCATCAGCAAAAAGAACACAAAAGAAGATCCAAATTCCTTTGTTTACATACTCCATGATCCAACAACATCAGGAACCACACTCTTTAGTATAGGCAATGCATGCACTTTGAGGGTAAGTGAAGGTATTTGGTTTTCTAATTTTTAGTCATGTAATTCCTTAAAATGCTAAAAATTATAACTTTGGAAAGTTCCTCACTTCCTTTTTCACATTGTCATATCTCTAGTTGAAGGGGGAATTCATGTTCATACCTCATATTCACATTTTGTGATATATATCACATTCATATTCCATTATCACCTTTCATATGCCATATATGTCCTTTATACACATGTCATCCTAACCAACATACTTTTCCAAACAACTACTGTTGCATTACGATTCAAAGTGTTACATGTTTTCCGAATGATGATCATAGAATGAATGGTTGATTAAATGTTTTTAAAGTCTTTTGATGCAACACAAAAATGACAAAATTATTGTTACACAAGAACCAATACTAATAAAAGTTGGTTTCCACACAAGAATCAACCAAATTAAGTAATATATTGCAATCAAATATTTTTCAAAATGACACTTTGCAAAAGGAGCAAAGTTATCAAATGATTATGCGAAGATGAAAGAAGAATTAACATCAGCCAAAGTTCATATAAAACAAAGACAATTCAAAAGATCAAATCATGATTAAAGTAAAATCAATGCAATATATTGCATGAAGACATGCAATAACTTAAGTTGGGGGGTATGTTGGGCCGCCAAATTAACATACACTTTCACTCCATTTTCACCTTTATCCTCATTTTGTAACCTCATTTCATCACATTATCAATATATTTCCATTACCATATGGGTTCATATTTTCATTTTCCCAAGTTATTTATATTATGTATTTAAAGTGAATTTATGATTAAAAGTTAGAAAAATAACATGTATTTGCTTATACCTAAAAGTGGCTTGAGTTTGGTGACATGTGTAGGTGATTTGGAAGGTTCCAAGACACTCTTATGTGGCCTCCAAGACTCAAATTCAAATTCTCTTGAAGATTTGAAGGAGATTTGGGATAGGGGTCAAGCATATCTCATGGAGAAAAATCATGGATAAAGCAATATGTGTCTCATATTGGTTGTAACCATATGAAGGATTTGTGGATGTAGGAGGGATTAGTGGATCTCCATTAATGATTTAGTTGCTTATGTTTTTGTATAAATAGGAGCACCTCCTCCATTCCAAAGGGAGGACTCTTGGAGCATGTATCCTAACTTATGATATAATAGAATAAAGTTTTCTTTCTATAATTTTAGATATAAATTGTCTTAATGTAGTATATGAATTTATGGAATAGTTTGTCACTTTGTTCTTAAGAGAATTGAGCTCACTCTAAAAGGATCAAAGAAACATTTTATTTCACCGTAGATTTTATTTCATTATAGATTTTATTTTCATTTAATTACTTAGATGTTTGAATATTTTTCATTATTAATGAATGAATTTTAGTTTAAATCTTATCAGCATATGAAATGGCAAACAAGTGTCTAAGTTAGACTCTCTTCCATTTGATATGAGTAATAATTGAAATTCATTCTCTTTTTCTAGTTTCACATTATCTATGAATTCTTGATTTTTGTTGCTTATGAATGAATTTTAGTTCAGTTTTAATCAGCATATGAGAGGACAACCCAAGTGTCTAAGTTAAGCTCTCCTTCTATTTGGTCTGAACAATAATTAAAGTTCATTTCCTTTTCTTTATTTCAAGTTATTTTTGAGTTTATGCAATGGCAATGTTGTTGGAATAAAACTATGAGGATGGACAACTAGGACCTCCTAAGTTAGGAGCCTCTTATCTTGCTTTCTACACATCACATAATGTTGCTATTTAGTTTCTCTTCTCGAGGATAGTATTGTGGGAAAGGACAACGAGGACCTCCCGAATTGGGAACCTCTTCCTTTGCTTGCTACATCTTGAACTAGAAAGTTTTTAGTTTTAGAAGTTATTTGTAATATGCATTTTCATTCTTTATTTACATTCTAAGAAAACCTCCTACAATAGTCTCATCTGAGGTCCCATATATTTTGTTTTGTTTCTAAGTTTACGAATCACCTGTGTTGACAAATTTAATGATAGGGATTTAACAGACAATTAAATCACCCAACATTTTGGCATCGTTGTCGGGCAGACAGGGCTCTAGAGAACCCTAAAAATATATCAAACGGTTATAAATTTTGAGGAAATTTCTAAAGTTAAACATAACTCACCCCATTATGAGAAATACACATTTTTTATATTGTTGAGATTCATTTTCATTTGCCGGGTAAAATTAATTTTCTTTTTTTTTTTTTAAATAAGGAGAATCCACAACTATCTTTGATTTTTTTCAAAATGACACATACCATTTTAGCAATTCTTTTCTTTGGCTTCCATGATTTTTTTTATTTGTTTAAATTTGTTGTATTCTCATTTTTGTTTTTGTGTTTTTATTTATTTTTATTATTTCTTCGTTTTTAAATGTTGTTTTGGTTTTGTGTTTTAAATTATTTTTTATTTTATTTCAAATTTGTTTAAACAAACAATCTTCTTTTGTTTTTTTTTTTAACGTGTGTTACATTCACTTTATCTATTATATATATATACATTACATTACATAACATTTACCATATACATATACATATACATATACATATACCTTACCTATTATATAATATTATTTATATATATATATATATATATTATATATATATATATATATGATATATATTTAAAGAAATATAATGAAAGAAGAAGAATCAATTTTTTTTAACAAAAGATATACTAACATGAAAATTCTTTTTCTTCCTCTTGGTCACACAAAGCACAAGAGGAGAGCATACTCAAGTTTTTATTAGTTGATTCCTCACTTTGAAAAATTTGGACGCAAAACATAAAATGAAAAGAATCGATCTCTTACCTGAAACTATCATTCTTCCACCTTCGCTTATGCTCCTCATTCACAATCATTTGTGTTACACAGCAATTTGTCACCGTCCCTGTTAACCCTCTCCCGCATCTTGGAGGACTCATTCCGGGACCTACGAGAAGTGACATGACCTACAAACACTTGCATTACATTCCCCTGAACTTGAACTTCATTTTCCCTGAAGACATCTCCTGCAAAAAAAACATAAAAATAGCCCTTTTTCCATTGGCATGGTTCCATAGTGCGGCACTCGTGCCAATGGGGGAAATCCTCTAAAGTGGGCACACCAGTTGGCACTCTGTCACAGAGTCGAAGTCACGCCAACCATAATGAGTGGTGTTTTTTAACAAACCAACAGCGGAAGATTCATCCTAACCAACTCCTGGACTGAATCGATCTTGAGTTGGGTGGTTTGGCTTCGGATCTCCATAGAGGGGAAGTGGTTTGCCACCTCTCATGGAAGCTTCTTTAGTGATAAAGCCAATCCCATGAATATTGTGGATGATCCAAACTCCCCTTCCTCCATCTATAAAATCTTGTTCCATTTTTCCTTAGGCAAGCTAGTTCCAGAGATTTAGGAATTGTCAAGTTACCAAGAGCTTCATGCTGCAAGAGCCTTCTTCATTCCCATAAGGCCAAATCTAAGTAAGGAGATTCTTGTCCAATAACCAAGGAGAGAGAGGCTTGTTCCCATTCCCAACAAGCTTTGCAAGAAATGTGTTGTTGATCACCCAGCCAAAGGAGGATTTGACGTCATAACTATGGTTGTATTCTTCTTTGTTTATCATTAATAAACGACTATTGTTATGGTTCCACTCTTATTGTTCTTTGTAATGATGATGAGTTATATCCTTTCTAACTGATATATAGTTGCATCTATTGGATTTTATGCTTGTGTTTGTGTCATTCGTTGTATGTGCAAGTGTCCATTCACGGATATCATGGGGATCGCGATCTACTGGATCAAAGGAACGAGAGTGTCGCCTCTTCTACAAGCACTAGCGTTGGAATCTAGGTAGGCCCTCATCATTGGTCTTTAATTTGCAATTAGGAACTTGCGTGGTAGCATTGTATGATTGTTGTTATACCCAATCTGGGCTAGTAGGGATCGCCTTTATCCGCAGAGGGGATTTACCTCTTCAACAATTTGGTGACTCTGCTGGGGAGTTAGTCTGTTGTTTGATTTGTAAACTTTAGACAGAGCCTGAAGTACGGCCAGATAGCCTTCGAAATGCTATTGCTCTGCATTAGCAAAGTAGATCAATGCCACTTAAGTCAATCTCTAGTTTGGTTTACGAACTGAATAGCTTGGAACTTGTCTTATTTCTTGGTTTTTTCCTGCTTGGTTAGCCTTCTGGGTTGAGTTCTTTTGCTGTTCCTCGCCTCTTGGTTTACCTAGTTATTGTTGGCCTAGCTTTGGATTACTTGTTTTTTATTTTTTCATAGAAAACTTGGTTGGTGTGCTTTTATAGCGTTACAGTCACACCAATCGGCACTAGTTACTCATTGAAAACCCGCGCTAATCCTCAAAGGCGCTAGTTGCAGCCTGACAATCACGCTAGGCCTGGGAACTTTTGAAGTTTTCTTGGTTTTGAGCCTCCTGAGCTTGGTTTTTTTTGTGGGTACCTTTTTTCAACTACTTGAGTGTCTTGGAGTCTTGTTTGATTGGCTTTGATCTTTACCCTTTGGGTGTTTGCCTTTTTCCATCAATTTCACATTTCTAGCCCTAGGGCATCTAGTGGCTTTGTGTGTCGAGCCTTCCTTAGGTGTTTTTGGTCTTCTATTGGTCCAGTCGACTCTCTGATTACTCCCTTGCACTCGTTTGGTGGTTTTTTTATCATTTTATTGTGTTATTTGAGTGACTTGCCTCTTTTTCACATGAATTCCGCTTTGTTTCAATTTGAGCCTAGATTACACGGCTCATTGCTGTCTTTAGGACTTTTCTCATTCTTTGAAGGATTGCTTTGTGATTTAGGGATCTGAATGTGCTTGTATTGAGTGGAATTTGTTTGTTATCGTTTCTCAAATTTTGTTTAGTGCATTTTGCCATCAACATAAAAGAAAAAATCTCTTTTGCTTTGCATTAGTTAATGAGAATTAGAGCTTTTCATTGTTATTAGTGATTAGTGATCTTGAAGAAAAGTTTGTTAATTTCCATTAGCTGCATTAGAGATATTCTTTGTTGTTTTGCAATAATTTCGTTTGTGTGAAAGCTCTCAAACTCTCTCGTAGCTAGCATTCATCGAATGAAATGACATATTGTGGCATATAGTTTGCATTTAGGAAATTTTGAGACATTACATACGGTAAGGCCTGAAAACTGAAACATAATACAAGATCAACTTTAAAATGAACTGAATGAATTTAACAACGCATTGAAACATAACGCACACTTTTTAGAGGTCTAGGCTAGAGACGTGCTCCGGCATCATTAAACCTAGTCACTGTTGTTTCCACTCAAGGTTGGGTGATTCCTCCTTTTGTGACTCAATAGTGGTCTAGTACGGTCTTGTGCTCCCACGTACCATCGAGTATATGGGGAGACCCCACTAGTTTATCATCCTTTATCCCTAGGAAACCATGTCTACCGCCTTACGACCCATAATGCATCAAACACAACATTCGGGAAGATTGACTGTCGTACGGAAAGTCCTTGGTTTTCATACAATTGCCAAGGTGTATATGCAGTTTTACGGATTGTCTGGTAAACCTTTTGCCTAGTTCTCCAGAGTAGTCACTTTTGATCCTTTTTGGACTCCCTAAAAGAAAAGGCTCATTTGGAGCATTTGTCACTTCGGGCTCATTAAACATTCGAAGGCGACTAGAGTCATCTTTTTGTCCTTTTCTCGACTCTTTAAAGATGAGAAGGTTAAGTTATTTCCTTGTGTCTTAAAATTTATTCGGCCATGTTCACATTTACCCTATTAGATCTTGTTTGCGTTAGCTTGAGTAGGATCCTTTCTCGTTAGTTTGCCTAGGATTTTTTGAATCGAATCATCCTGGTGGAATCATCGATCCCGTCTCCTGTCCCAAGTGACCAAGGGTCTCCTTCTTCTGCTGCTCCTGAGACACCGGTTGGTAGTGGTACTCTCCTTGTTATTCCGAGTATCCAACCTGAACTCTCACGCTCCAGAAGATGATTTTGACGATTTACATTGGAACCCTGTTTGGGAGCCTTCCGAAGAGGATACTCCTTTCACTCCTAATGGTGTTTTGGTCCCAATGTCTTCCTCTGATATGGATGACACATCTCCCATCACGAGTGAAACATCCGTTGTGATGAGTGTCGAAACTCCTATCTCGATCGAAACACCAACCTTTAGTGTCACCTCTCTCGGTGTCACGTTTCCCTTATGCTATAGGGCTTTGAGGGATGTTATGGGTTCTAGGAACTCCTCCTCGAGTACCATGTGAGATCGCAACATCACTCCCACTTCGGGATCTTTCATTCCTCAAATTCACAATACAGCTGTCACTTCAGTCTTGACTATTCCGACTGTTTGTGTAGCTTCTTCAGTAGCTGTTGTTAGTGTCGTTACGACATCCTTGATTGTAACCACTGTTGCTGGTCCGTCCCACAGTTCGGTAAATAGCGGCTAGTCGGTACCTACATCCGAAGTTGTCGATCCTACACTTAGTGCCCCACCTTCTTCTGGTTCCATTCTAGTAGGGGGGACATATGATCAGTATTTGCAAGCCATCCAGAATCCAGGCGCATAAGGTCCAGTTCGTTACTATGACCCCGTAGGGCATCATCTTTATATTGGATCCTTGCCATCTCAGCCTACGGTTTAGGTCTCAGTCCCATTAAACGTTTCTTGGGGTACCACTCATTATGGTGGTGGCCAAGCACCCCTTTCGGATCAAGGACCACCTTATCAAGGTCAGCCGTCTTACACGTAGACTTCTTATGGGTAGCAGTATTACGGGCAATCTTATCCGCGGCAGCCTGGAGGCCCACAAGGATAACCCTTTCAGGGATAACCTTCAGCCTATGGTGGTCCATCTGTCACTCTTCTTGGGCAACCCTTTGGAAATCCAGGACAACCTTATATCCAACAAGGACAACCTGGGGTCCATTAGGGATACCCTTCCGGTCAACCCTCTGGGAATCCAGGACAACCTTATATGCAACAAGGACAACTTAGGATCCAACAGGGGTACCCTTATGGGCAGGGTAGTCAGCCTTAAGTATAGCAAGGCCAACCCACTGTCCAGTCTGGTCAACCGTCTATACAAGTTGGTCAACCTCAAGGACAGCCAACCATCCAGTCCACTCAGCCATCTGTTCCATCAGGACAACCCTCGGTTATGCAAGGACAACCTAACACCCAGCAAGCTCAACCTTCTAGGCAAGTGGGTCAATCCCAAACTCAACCAGGGAAACCTTCCAGCCAGGTGGCACAACCCCAATCCTCTCAAGGACATCTTTCTGGGCTTGCTCAACCGGGCATGCAAATGGTTGTTGCTTCTCAAGCCCCACCCAGTTTCCAGCCACAGGCTGGGCCCGAGACCCAAGCTAGTCTTCAAATGCAAGTTGGTTTTCAGTATCAACCTTCTTATCAAGCGCAACCTAGTCCCTAGGCTCAATATGGAGCCCAATAACCTTATGGTTTCCAGAAATCCTAGGGGCAAGCTCAATTTGCCCCATACCAAAATTATCAACAAATGCAGGTGACTCCTTATCAGAATTACCAGCAATAGTATGTTGCTCCTGTAGGCCAAGTTGGTAATCAATGGGGTGCTGGGGGGAAAGTCTAGGGTCAGTCGTCCAGTTATGGCTACAACCCCTATGGAAAACATCTCTACGGACAAAACCCCTATGGGCCAGGTCCGTCCGAACAAAATCAATGGGGGCAACCAACAACTGGTTGGAACCCTAGTGATACCCCTTATCCACGACCACAGATGTCCTTCAATCCTCAACTACCCTTCTTAGCAACATTGGAACTGTTGGATGTGTCCAAATTGATTAATGATCCTATCCTTCATAATCCATTCTTGCCACCAGTTCCAACCAAGATTCCACGTTATGACTTATCATCTCTGGTGTTCGTCAAATTCATGGCTTGACGATTCAATCCGGCTCCACCTTTTTCAAAGGACTCTCACTGGCTCTGCTGCTAAGTGGTATATTGAGCTAACCCATGGATCCTTTCAAGATTTTAACTCATTGGCAATGGCATTTCTAACTCATTTTCAGTTGCCAATTCGGTATGAGACAGGAACGCATCTCCTCACGTCTCTTAGACAAGACATGGCCACGCACATATCCGATCATATACATGAATGGAGATGGCGTCGTTTTTTTATTAAGTTTTTGATTCCTGACCGATTGGTTTACAACCTCCTTTGTCCCTGCGATCGCACGAGACATTGCTATGGGGGCATGTGTAACTCAAGAGCAAGCTATCGCATGTGCTCAGTACCTTGACTTGGTTTATTCCCAGTCTAGTACCCTATATGATTATTTTCTTGACGCCCCGAGGCCCGGAACATCCAAAACTCTGCCAAAGCCATCTGTTGATGGTGTCATTGGATCTGTAAATCCGTCCTCTAAGAAATATTCCGCGAACCCTGGGAAGCAAAAGTCGAATGTTTCGAACGAAAATACTTCTCAAGCTATGTCTAATTCTGGAAATACTTCCGAGGTTAATGTCGTCCAATCCACCACGGCGGATAAAGCCTCGAAAGGAAAAAAGAAGGGAAAAGGGAAAAATAAATCTGATCAACCTAAGCAGGATTCCCTTAAACCTCCACCCGAGGAAGGAGCCAAACTTAAACCAAATTATCCTTGTCTTATCTGTGACGAGGATCACTAGACCAAAGACTGCATAAGGTAGCCCGAAGTTAGTCGCTTGTTGAAAGGTGCTCCTGGGACTCCTGCGATGCTGAAAGAACCTTTCCCCTCGCAGCAAATGCAAATGGTGGCTGACCCATCCTCATCTTCTTCTCCTTTTGGTTCTCAAGTGTTCATGGTTGGAACAATTCTCGTTCACATTACTACTAGAGAAAAAGAATATCCCTCACCTACCGGGAAAGAGCCTGAGGTTCCCTCAAGCGCTCCTCCATCCAGTTCTGGTCTGCTCCATATCGAGAGACCTGGCACTGAGACACCCATTCGACCCCCTCCTAAAGGTGTACTCCAAAGATCTTCATACAACCCTAATGCTCATGCTGCCCAGCACTACAACATCGTTGAGGACTTAGCTCAGGCTCCTTCAGCTATGTCTGCTCTAGAAGTTCTCCAGAGCTGCCCCCCCCAGAGGAAGTCCTTGCTATCGGCCATCGGTGGCATCAACTCGGCCGACTCAGATTTGATTACTTTTGATCTCGAGAGCCATGTACCGAGACTACCTCACCAGATTGCCTTCCTTATCCAAGTCATCATCAATTCTAAAACGATTCATCATACGGTTATTAATGAAGGTGGTTCAACTTGCATTATGTCTGTTGCTTGTTAGAAGGCTATTGGTTCTCCGACTTTGAGTCAGTCTCCTACAACCTTGGAAGCCTTTGACGGGAGAGAGTCTCGCCCTTACAGTATCCTCCAATGCTTGCCTATTACTTTGGAAGGGAAGACTGTCGAAGTGGAAGTTGAAGTTGTTGATGCTAATCTTACTTACAACCTGCTTTTGGGCCGGATCTGGACATATGCCATGCGAGCCATGGCTTCATCTCTATTTCGTGTCATTCATTTCCCTCATCAGGGGAAAATTGTCACAGTAGACCAGCTCTCTTTCTTCACTTCCTCTTCCGAAGGCAACGTGCCTTTTGTGGAGCATACCTCCATTCCATTAGAGAGTGTGGGAGCTGGGCTCTTTAAAGATCCCACCCTCATGGGTGTCTTTTCACTCCCGCCTCCGAATGTCACTTCTGGGTTCTTCCCCTCATTGACCAGATAGAATCATGGGGCGATGAGATGCCGTTGAGTCCCACCGAGCTCAACTACGTCGAGATTGTTTCTGTATCGTCTCCCCCTCCTGAATCTGCTTCTTTGAGCAGAGCTCTTGACTTGTATGCTCATTCCCCTTGGCTTGGAGACTATGCTTCTTCGGATCCTTTAAAGGAAACATTTCCTTCTGATGAAGCCATTATAGATACTATGTCTCTCGAGGAACCCCCTTGGTCCAATCTTCACCATCGTTCCTCGTTCCTCCCTACCCATCGGGAAATGCTTGCCTGTCTCGAGTGGTTTGCTTGTTGTCTCCCTGCACAATCTCTTCAGACACCCATCCAAGTATATCAAGTGTCCTCTGAAGGGAACATGGGAAACATCACGCAAACCCAACCGATCGACATCTTTGTTAAACCAGGGATTGTCGATCATATCCATATTGGAGTAACTTGTACTACTGACAAAATTCAGCTTTATATTGGTCTTTTTCGTGAGTTTTGTGATGTCTTTGCTTGGTCTTACGAAGAAATTCCCAGCATCGACCCAAGCATTGTGGTGCATGAGATACCCACGTATCCGGGAGCTAAGCCTATCCGACAGCGTTTACGACCCGTGCACCCTCGAAAGGCTGTGGCCATTAAAGTGGAAGTCGAAAAGCTTCTCAAGGCTGGCTTTATCTATCCCATCCCACTCACAGATTGGGTTTCCAATATCGTCCCTGTGGATAAAATGCAGAGTACTATTAGGATCTGTGTTGATTACCGTGATATTAATTGAGCTTGTCCCAAGGATAACTACCCCACACCCTTCATTGACCAGCTCATTGATGAGTGTGTTGAAAGTGAGATATACTCGTTTATGGACGGTTTCTCTAGTTATAACCAAATTAATATCGCGCCAGCTGATCAGCACAAAACTGCCTTTATCTATCTGTGGGGCACTTTTGCTTACAAAAAGCTCCATTTTGGTCAGAAGAACGTCGGTGCTACCTTCCAACGCGCGATGTCTTATGCATTCCATGATATTTGACACATCGTGCAACCTTACCTGGATAATCTACCAGCTCATTCAGCTAAGCGTCAAGACCATCCTGTTCATCTCCGCGAAATCTCTCTGCTGTCAACACTACCGTATTCGGCTCAACCCACATAAGTGTGTCTTCTGCGTAGAGTCTGGGAGACTTCTCAGGTTCATCGTATCCCAAGAAGGCATCCATATAGATCCCCTTAAAGTCGAGGCCATTCTGAATCTTCCTCCCCCTACGTCTTTGCAACAATTGCAGAGCTTGTAGGATAAAGTGAATTTTTTACAACGCTTCATTCCGAACTATGTTGAGGTGGCCAAAGGTTTTACGCGGTTACTAAATTGAGACACCCCGTTTCGATGGGATGCCACTGCTCAAGAGTCCTTCGAGCATCTCAAGGCTCTCCTTGTTTCCGCTCCTTTGTTGCGTCCTCTTGATTATCATTGTGATTACACTTTGTATCTGGCCACTGCCGATACCACTATTGGCATGATTCTCGTTCAAGATGATGATGATGGCACTGAACACGTCATTTATTATCTCAACCGCAACTTATTAGATACGGAATCTTGATATGCTCACATCAAGAAGTTGGCACTAGCCGTCGTTTGTTCCGTTCAACGCTTCCGCCGTTATATCTTGTTGCGCACTACGACAATGATCTCTGATGGCAACCCAATGACATACATCTTGTCACGTCAGCTGCTGGGGGGCAAGTACTCAAAGTGAATTGTTATCCTCCAAGAGTTTGACTTGGAATTCACTACTGCCAAGTCCAAGAAATCCCTTGTCTTTGCTGAATTGTTGTGCTCTTTGCCATCTCTTACCATGCCCTCTCGGTTAGAGGACCATATTCCGGACGAAACCCTCTTCTTAATCAGCACCCTCAATCCCTAGTACGAGGATATCATTGTCTATTTATAGACGTCCTCTTTTCGTCCCAAGACATCTAAGGATGCTCGATGATGGATCGGCCATCAATCCCAACCATATCGCATTGTTAGGGACACCCTGTACCACCTCGGTGTTGATTCTATTCTCCGCCGATGCTTAACACTCGAGGAAGCTGAGAAAGTTTTAAATGATTGCCACTCTGGCACCTGTGGAAATCACATGTCTGGATATGCTACTGCACAAAAAATCCTCTGTGCTGGTTACTTTTGGCCCTCCATCTTTAAGGATTATTTTCTTGCCGTTCGCTCTTGTCATGAGTGCCAAATCTACCAACGGAAGATGCGTGCGCCTCCCACTCCACTGCACCCCATTGTTACCGTCAGCGTTTTGCAAAATGGGGCATTAATTATATGACCTGTAACCCTTGCTCGGCCGGGGGGCATGGGTATATCATCGTTGCCATTGATTACTTCACAAAATGGACCGAGGCGATGCCCACATTGTCTGAAGACAGTCACACCGCGGCGCAATTTTTATTTAATCATGTTATCTCATGGTTTGGAGTCCCTCAAGCCATCGTCACTGCTCACGCCAAGCATTTCCATAATCATATGATGACTGAGCTTACAACCCAGTTGGGCCTACGGCACAATAGCTCGACTCCATACTATCCTCAGGCCAACGGTCAAGTAGAAGCCGTCAACAAGGTTCTAGTTACGATGCTTCAACGAACCATTAGCATGCATAAGTCCAACAGGCACTTGATGTTGTTCTCTGCCTTATGGGCCTACCGAACCTCTGTGAAGGATGCCACCGGTTTCACTCCTTTCCAATTGGTTTATGGACTAGAGGCTACCCTTCCCATCGAGTGTGAGATCCTTTCGTTAAAATTAGCCGTCGAATTACTCCCTGACACTACTCCAATAGAGGAATTCCTTCTTTACCTGGAGCGGCTAGACAAGACTCGTCAACTAGCCTCTTTAGCTATTGAAGCACAGAAGAAGCAAGTGAAAACTCACTTCGATCACACTGTTCATCCTCGTTCTTTTGTTGAGGGAGATTCAATCATGCTCTACGATCAAGCCAATGATAAGCTGGGGGCAGGGAAATTCGAGCCCATGTGGCATGTGCCTTACATTGTAAAGAGAGTTTTGCAGAAAGGGGCCTATGAGCTGATTGACTACGAAAGGAATCCCCTGGATAAGCCCCGAAATGGGCTTTACTTGAAAAAATATTATGCATGAATTCCAGGCACTATATTTTTTGTACATACGTGTGCTTTAGCAAGTGTGTTGTGTGTGCATGTTTTCATGTTTTGTCTTGGTGTGTCGGCGTGATTGCCGCTTATTGTTTCCTTTTTCTTCTTGGAGAAATGTCTGGTTCGCCTTACGTTGGTTTCACTGATGGTGCCTCCCGCAGTACACGCAACCTGTCCTCTGCGGCATGGGTGATCTACGATCCTCATGGTGAGCTAGTAGACCTTCAAGGGGTCTATCTAGGTTGTACCACGAACAATGTTGCTGAGTATAGTGTTGTGATTGAGTTACTAGCCGAGGTGATTAATCTCGATATTCAAACATTGGTTGTGAACTTGGACTCTCAGCTTGTCGTCCACCAGCTCAATGGGTGATATTCCGTCAGAGACCATTGGATTTTAAGGTTATATCTACGTGTTAAGTTGTTAGAAAGGGATTTTGATCTCATCACATATCAACATATTCCAAGACGATTTAATACGTTAACTGATGCATTAGCCAATTATGTATTGGATAGACATTTGCATAACATGTAATTTAAAATAGCATAAGAAGCATAAAACACAATAAACCATAAGCATACGTATATATCTATATATA
>APFE030766216.1:71857-111538 GCA_000404065.3 Pinus taeda
TTAATAAACATTTATAATTGGTTATATAGATAAATGATTGAATAACCTTTAGGGTTCTTCCCGTATATATATTTACCCATTTTAACTAATTTCTTGAATTAATAATAATTAATGAATATTATTTATTTGACTGAGGTCTTAGGGTCAAAGTTAGCCGTTATCAATCTAGCCGTTGGAGTCTCTGCCCTAACTATTTAACTAGCGAAGCTGGATCGGTTCTTCAACTTGTCCTGACGATGAACCACACTGGTTGGTTCGAAACGCGTCGACAAATGATTATTTGTGTGATTTCGCCGAAGATTCTCTAAACAATGTTATGGATCACATAAGTCTAAATTCCTTAATAATTTCCCTGCACGGAGAAGCTGCTGCTAAGAAGGTTCATCGTTTCGAGCGGTCACGCATGCAGGTCACTAAGTTGAAATCCGATCTAGTGTTTCTTAAGCGATGTAGAGATTCCTCGGTTATTCCTAACTTTGCCCAGATTAAGCATAGTCTCAATGTTCCTAGAAATCTTAACGTTTTTCTAAAGGCAAGCCTAGGGTTGGTCAGGTCTGAGATTTGCAGAGTTAGGAAGGATCTGGATCATCGGTCCAGATATCTTCTGGCGGTGCATCTGGAGCTGTCAAATATTTTCCCTGCTTCTCTCTGGTCAAGGATTGATGTGTGTTCGGCTTTGAAGTCCCTGAGATTGGAAGAGTTGCTTAGGATCAGGCAGTCCGCGAAGTTTATTAAACTTTCTGGTTGCTCGTATCCGAACTCTGGTTTGATGTCTAAGCGTGGTTCAGACAGTCAGGTCTCGTTTAACCAGGTCTCCTCCCTGAAGTCCTGGGTTTTAAACGGCCCTGCTTCGGTGGATTGGTTGTAGGGAAGAATCGATGTAAGCAGCGTCATGACAGATTCGTGCGCAGATCCAGTCTCTCCTTCCTCAGTCAGCGCTGAGTTGCGATCGCCACAGAGAAAGTTTGCCTACTAGCCATTTGATGTGCATTCTGACGGCGCTGGGTAGTCCCAATCACAGTCGATTGGTCGAGACGTGTCTCCTCTGGTATTAAGCGGGGTTGATCGTGTTCGCGTGGAGGTCCAGGCAGGTCTGGACGGTAAAGAGTGGGTGAAGTCAGCGGGTTTGGCTGAGAGCTCTTCGAATTGTTCTCCGCAGTCATTGACCATTGGATCGACCGGGTTTGCTGCGGGCTCATCAGAGGGACAAGGCGTGGGGTCTTTGGATCGGTTGAACGCATGTGAGAATGTCCCGGAGGTTTCTGATCGGTTACGCAGCTGTGAGAATGGCCCGGGGGTTTCGGTCAACGATGGTACGGGTTGTGGCTCATCAAACGCACGGGATAATCTTGTCGTTTGTCGACTTGGTGTAGATTCCGATGGTCGAGGTAAGTCTCACCTTGACAGCGGCTCCGGGGTTCATTTTAATAGAAAATTCGTGGTTCATTGTAATAGAAAGGTCGTAAGCGTGGATAGCGCTTGTGTTAAGAGTAGTTTATGTCTTAGTTTTAGGAATAGGATTAATGGTAAGGGCGATAGGGCTAATAAGGTGGTTATGATAGATAAGCTTAAGGATAATTTAGGTGGAGGTTATATTAATAATGATTTTGTTGATAAGGTAGTAGATTATAAGAATAATAATTTAAATAAAAATGATGATAAGGTTATTAATAGTACTGGGTGTAATTTTAGTAATTTTCATAATAATAAAAGGGGTCTTGATAACATAAGTTTAAATGAGAATATTAACGTTAATAGTAAAGTTGAAAAGAAGGATAGGTCTTTGAGAGTTTTGAGTCTTCAGGGTAATAAAGTGTTAAATCTGTCCAGTTTCTCCTTTCCGCCTGCGGTCTTTAGTCTCTTGGGAAAAGGTCAAAATTTTGCCTTAGCACCAAGGAAAATCCCTGTGGAGGACATCATTTGTGATGTAGAATATGGCATTAAGAACCTTCCAGATAATATTAAAGACACGATTAGGCAGGATTGTGCCGTAGCCCTAAGGAGGGCTAAGCATCCCCGTAGCAATATCAGCAAAGCTGAATTTGAGCTTTGAAGACCTTGAACAATAATCGAGACGTCGTGGTCTTAAAAGCTGATAAAGGTGGGGTTGCCGTCCTCCTAGATAGAAGTGATTACATAAATAAGATGCTCGATCATCTCTGTAATAGTGGGAGTTATAAGAAGCTGTCGAAAAATACCTTAAAAACGGTTTCTAGAGCGGTCGCTCTTGCAATCAAGTCGTGCAATTCCACGATTCCTTTGTCCCAGAAGCTTATTGAAGGAAACCCCATCACTCCTAGGATATATGGCCTTCAAAAGGTCCATAAGGAGGGGGTCCCCCTGAGACCCATTGTCAACACCATCGGTGGCCCCACTTACCTCCTGGCTAAGTTCCTCGTTGTAAAGTTGAGGCCCTTGGTTGGTCATACTGAGTCCTTCGTCAAAGACTCAACTTCTTTTATGGATGATCTTAAGAGAATTAAGCTTGAGCCTAAGGAAATTCTAGTTAGTTTCGACGTGGTCTCTCTTTATACTTGTATTCCCATCAATGAGGCCATGGAGGTGATTAATAAGCTCACCGACCTGGATACGGCTAAGTTGGTTGAACTTTGCCTGACCTCCACCTTTTTCAGCTTCGAGGGTGAATTCTATGAGCAGACTTGTGGAGTTGCCATGGGCTCCCCCTTGTCCCCTGTCGTCGCTAATCTCTTTATGGAGGATTTTGTGTCTAAGGCTTTGGCCTCCTCTCATCTTTTGCTGAAGCTTTGGAAAAGATTCGTTGATGATATTGGTGTTGTCTGGTCTCACGGTCCTGATGAGCTGGATCGTTTCTTTAGTCATCTCAATAACCAGTCTGCCGCCATTAAATTCATGATGGAAAAAGAAGACAATGGTTGTCTTCCGTTCTTGGATGTTCTCATCTCTAAGAATGTGGATGGTTCCTTCTCTCATTAGGTGTTTAGGAAGAAGACGCATATTGAGCAATACTTGCATGCTTCTTCCCATCATTTCCCCGCTCAGAAGTTAGGGGTTCTAAGCATGCTTGCCACCCGTGTTGTCAGAATTTCTGATGAAGCGAGCTTGGAAACGGAGAAGGCTCATCTCCTAGATGTATTTGTAAATAATGGTTACAGTAGACACCTGGGTCAAAGAGCCTTCGTCAAGGCCAAGAAGGAGCCTTCAATTCGAAGTGATCCTAAGGATCGGGTCATGGGTGTTAACCTGCCTTACATCCAAGGGACCACTGATAGGATTGCAAGGATTCTGAGGAAGTACGATGTGCCTGCAACTTTTAGACCTCTCAATACTATCCGTGGCTCCCTCAGGTCTGTTAAAGATCCTATTGACCCTAAAGACATGAAGGGTGTCTATGTCATTCCTTGTTCCTGTGGGACACCATATATTGGTGAGACGGGTCGCTCTATTAATCAAAGGATTAGCGAGAATTCGGCTGACTTAAGGCATGGTAGGACCAAGTCCTCAGCCCTGGCTGAACATGCCGGGAAGACTATGCATCATGTCTGTATTGAAGAGGCTCGAGTCATCGCCAAAGTTGCGCAGTTTCACCATCGCAAATTTAGGGAGGCCCTGGAGATTGAGAAAAGGCCGAATAATCTTAATAGGGATGATGGCTGGAAGATTAGTAGTTGCTGGGTCCCAGCCCTGTCTTCCTAGCCTCCTTTGTCCCTCCTGTTTTAGGTCTTAGGGTCCTTTTTCTTTTTCCTTTTCCCTCCCCTTAGTGGTGGTTTCTGGGAGATTGATCCCCCTTTTTTCCCGGGATTTATTTAAATTTTTTTTAATATATCTTTAGCTTTTAATCATTTTTTATTATAAGTTTAGCTTTTAAACATATTTTATATATTCCCTTAATCTTAGCATCCCCATTAGAATTAGTATTGTTTAATCCCTTCTATGATCTTAATTACCTATTATTATTCATCTTATTAGTTAGTAATAAAATATTTAATAATTAATCTTGAACCAATAATTGTATTAACCTTATTATAATTATATTTTGTAACTGTTATTTTTGGGTTTCATTTTAACTTAAAGATTATTACTGGAATAATAATATTCAATAAATAATCTAATATATTATATTCTAATTTCATGCTTTCAAGTATATATATATATATATATATATATATATATATATATATAAGTACTCCTAAGCTTTTAGAATTGAGATGATACTCTAAAATAATTATTAAATAAATAATATATCGATAATATGATCTTATAACATACTATTATTACATGATATATATACCATTAATAAGTCACTTTAAGCTATTCTCTAAGATTAGTGTAATTCATCCTAATGAACCTGAGATTATAACTATAATGTGTATATATATAGAATTATAAATTACCATCTTTTATAGCTATTTAATTACAATTTTATAATTTGTATCTAGATTTATAAATAATATATAGAATTTACAGGTTGTATTTAAAAGGTTGAATATAATTTTATTCAACCTTTAGTAGTATATAGAATTAGTTAATTTAATCCCTTCTATTATTTATATTACATAATATTATTTATATTCGATTATTATATTATATGTATTAATATACTTCCCTGATCACATGGGTATATTCATACTTAAATATTATTATTGGAATAATGATAATTGAATTATTATATTATTTTTGATTGAGGAATTTACCTATAAAATAAACCGATGTTAACCCAATATGGGATTGTTATATGTATATATATACATTAATTAATACATTTATATTTAGTTATATGGATAAATGATTGACTAACCTGTAAGTGTTCTTCATGTATATATTTTTACCCATTTTAACTAATTTCTTGAAATAATAATAATTAATGAATATTAATTATTTGACTGGGGTCTTAGGGTCAAAGTTAGCCGTTATCAATCTAGCCGTTCGAGTCTCTGCCCTAACT
Organism: Pinus taeda; assembly: GCA_000404065.3. NCBI lineage: Eukaryota > Viridiplantae > Streptophyta > Pinopsida > Pinales > Pinaceae > Pinus > Pinus taeda. The sequence goes on from APFE030766216.1 coordinate 76,782, forward strand.
ATTTAACTAGCTAGGCTGGATTGGTTCTTCAACTTGTCCTGACGATGAACCACACTGGTTGGCTCGAAACGCGTCGACAAATGATTATTTATGTGATTTCGCCGAAAATTCTCTAGACAATGCTATGGATCACAGTCTCTGCCCTAACTATTTAACTAGCTAGGCTGGATCGGTTCTTCAACTTGTCCTAACGATGAACCACACTGGTTGGTTCGAAACGTGTCGACAAATGATTATTTATGTGATTTCGCCGAAAATTCTCTAAACAATGTTATGGATCACAGAAGTCTAAATTCCTTAACTTTTTCCTTTAATTAAGTTATATTTGGGAATCTATGAACTTTTTGTGAAATATGTAGTTTTAGATTCAAATCCTCTCAAAACGCCTTGTAAACTGTAAATAAAATTACAAATAAATTCACCTACAAAATTTATTAATAACTATTAAAATCAACTCCATATCACATAAATACAAACTCAATCCAATTAACAATTTCTTTAAACCTTTTATATATATATATATATAAATATAAAAACTAGCCTCATCAAAAAAAAACTTTACCGTCATTTTATCCATAAAAATATAAACAATAACCCTACTACTATGTTACATTTAACCCTTCAATTTTGGTTCTCGGAAGAACCAAAGCATATATTGTTTTTATATTTGGATTGTATCTCTTTTTAAGGTATGTCAACTCACGGATCATCAAAGCGCTTACTATTCTATATTTCGATCATTCTATTTTCTATATATAAAATTTGTAAAGCATACATAGTTTTTTATATTTGGAGTACGCACAAGTCATGAATAATTAAAATGTTGATTTTATATTTAGAATTAATTTGATAATTAAAAAATTTATTTGATAAATAAATAAATAAAAATAATATTATAATATAGTTTTAAAGTTTTAAAGAAAATTTATCATATATTATTTTATAATTAAATAGAGAATAATGTTCTATATTTATAATAATAGGATAGGTATAACAAATAACTAATTACAATTAAATGAGAAAGACAACTATGTGATTATAACTTATATTTCTATTGAAAACAACACTCTCTAAAAAGATGCATTAAAAAAATAAGATATTGGACTAATACATTTCTCTCATTAACTCTAACACTCTGCTTTAATGGAGAAATGAATTATCTACAACGCTTACTTGTTTTAATCTCCATCAACTAAGGTTATCCACGATATGTTGACTTCTCTCCAAGAAATTACCCACTATATTTGGTCCAACCCAACACTTTCATCATAACCCTAGGATACAAATATTATTAAAATGTTACATCAATATAAAGGAACAATGATCCACCAAAATACATGTGTAATCATTTGTTGCAACCATTAGTCTAGTAGGATTTCCTTCGTGTACATGGTTCATTCAACAATTCTTCCATCGCATGTCTTAATACCTATACATTTAACTCCCCCCTACATCATCATTATGATGAGTTTTTCTTTAGCTTCCTCATAACCACGATTCAACATTACACCTATGGGTTTTCGTAGCCTTAATGCTCAACCATCACACCTCAATTGATTTTTTGCTTACCACAAACATCTCATCAAATGGTTTAAGCTAAATATGAACCATATACTGCATTAGTGGTTTTCAGCTAACCATGAACCTTCCTTTATCAAGTGATTTATAGCTTACCACAATTCTTGCACTACAAAATGAATTTTAGATTACCACAAACTTTATGGGATACACCTTTTTTTCATCTACCTTAAATCATCATTTGACTCAGTTACATATAATTCTCATCCTCCATCCATGGAGATACTATGTACATAATCGAATATTCCCTTTGGACCAATATATCAAATCAAACATGACATTATAGGCTTTGTTACAAAAACAATGTATGATTCACATCCACGACACTCACAAACTTGTAACTTTGATTGTCCATTACCATTATCTCTCCTTTGCTACCACAAGACTTCCATCTACATTGCCACTTGTTATTTTCTTCTACTATATCGAGGATCACATCTATTAGTCACTTGGGATTCATCGTTAAACTTTCTTTTGTTTCATTTTTCTACCCTTATAAAACTAATTATCGATGCCCATATATATATATATATATATATATATATATATATATATATATATATATATATATTAATATATATTATATATATCATTTCACTTCCCCCTCCCCCACCCCCTTTAATCAAAGGACACAACATCTTTGATCTACATCAACGTAGCATACTGGTATACCTACCACCCTTATACCTATTCAAGTGGTCCATTCCACAACTTGATGTCACATCCTCTTATGTATATGAGGACATATGTTGCATGATTACATGTGCTACCCACGTGCTACCACACTAATGCATGTTGACTTAAAAGACTTACAAAACACCTAGAGAAACAAAACTTTTACAACATAGACCAAAACTTGTGGGTTGTCTTGTATAATTGATCATGCACACCCTCAACAATTACATCATTCATATCAAGTACAACAATTTACCATCACCCTGTTTTAAGAATTTATATGCCCAAAAATATAAGCCCATCTCATCTCCACACATTCAACTTGCATCTTTTCACTTCAGCACTTAATTTTTATTTTCTTTATTTTCACTTCATGTTTCCATATAAAACTTTAATTTTGGTATATTTCCACATGTGAAATAAAATTAAAACAAACATATGCTTTCTATTTTATTGTAATGTCATGGGGTCATGTTCTCCACATATTGTCTTCTTGTGACAAGACCAAGAATTTTTATTTTTTTAAACATGTATTTAAGTATCTCTAAAAGAGTTAGAGCCAAAATAAATAAGGGATATGCTTTCTCTTGAATTCCCTTTGTTTATTAAACCTTCAACTTATAATGTATTCTTATTGTTGGGTGAACCATGGGTCTTCCACAAGGATACAAAATGGAAAATGAGTACTCCTCTTTAGGACATTGCATTACAACTAATGGATTTCATTAGAAAACAATGCTAATATATTTACACAATGTCTCCATGGCTTATCTAAACCTTAACCTTTACCTTCAAACCCTCGATTCTAGATCAATGCAAAAATCAATTTCTCTAATTCATGAGTGGTGGCACTTTACTCAAACTTTTGTCATCTTCCTTCACGTATACTTCTACAATAAGAAACTCCTCCTTCATGCCTCATACCCTTATATCAAATGAATTTACAGAACCAAATAAATGTTGCATGTAAGGGGTAGGAAGACCCTAGGTTTCTCCTTATTTTCCTGGGTCATGGGTGTAATGTGATATGAATTTCTCTTTTTGTTTTAAACTGGAAACAATGATCAAAATTTATATCATCCATCAATATTCAAAATCCAATGGAATTGAATTCCTCTAATTATGACACCACTAGAGCTTTGCAAATTGAATGTGGACTCTTCGGAAGTAACCACTCCTTAATACAAGCATCATGATAACAGTATTCAGAATTTAACCTACCCAACTCATATTTGTCCTCATATTCTTCTCACACTACTCAATAACCTCATGTGATAGATTTCTGGAAGGCGGATATTACTAACTCAATTCCTTACAACAATGAGTCATTCACGTCCTCTTTGTTTCTACAAACACAAAAACTAGCAACCAGAGCCTCCTCCTATTTGTATCAAACTTCTCCATGTGGTTACATATCCACATAGACCTTTGTAAATCCTCATGGAGATTTATGCAATTAATGCCAAATAAAAATCATACCGAAAAAACATAGTATTCAAAGTCGTGGCAACAAAAAAATTACTCCTCCAATGGCTTTCTCTCTCATGTCTACTACACATTGCCTTCTATTTCATGCCCACTACACATTATAGATCAAATATTAAACATGTGCCTCCTCCTCCTTCAGTAAAAGATATCCCAAAGTTCAGTATAAGATATCCCACTCGACTAGGGTCCAAGGTTGACATCCAAAAGAGACCTAGAGGACAGGAGCATAGACCTAGTCCGTTGTTTCTGCCAAACCCCCCCATTAATCCATACCCAAGAGTTTCCATGAGTAAACTAAAATAATCAATCACCAAATGACAAGGCATACCTTTAGGTTTGGGAGGCCCACCTTCAAACATATGATCATGACAGATGGGTGAGGGACCACATGGTTGGTTCAGGTGGAGGAGAAATGGCACAATGAGCTAGATGGTGGCTGCAAGGGACTACTAGATGTTAGCTAAGGACCATCATGGAGAAAAAAAAAATCTCCTAGGGATATCACCCACAAAATGGTGGGTAACAGGCTTACTTCGAAAACATTTTTTTTCCTATCCAAATTGAGTGCTTCAATAGCCAATTTTGGTCCTCTCGAAAAGAGGAATTTAATGCAATGGTTGGAATTTGTCACTGGGTTTCCAAATTAACATCATATAATGGTTTGGCATCACATTCATGGCTCACATCATTGGCATGCTATGACTGTGGCATAGATCACATTTGTTACACAGTGATATGATGTCGCTAGATCAAAGTCATCATAGTCACAAATACTCATTGTTAAGCATATACCTATATAGTGGCATGGAACAATATGATATCAATATACAAAAAATGTTGCATAAGTATCTATGGCAGGAACTAGCATATGGCTCGTTGAATTATCTCCATAGTTCATTGGAATGCATTCTAATAAAGGGCTCGTTGACAAATCCTAGTGATCGCATGTAATTCTATGGCTCACATTTACTCTATGTTCCCATGGCTCAAATCAATATTTATGTGACTCGAGTTTATTTATGTGGCTTGTACTATATTCCTATTATATTCATACTACATTCCATGGCTTGATTTATACTACAATGGTGTGGACTATGCATCTTTGTGTTGGAAGACAATGACATATGGCACAATGACACTATTGTGTTGTAACCCTAATATAACAGTAATAGTGACATTGTCGTATATCAGAAATTTCTCACAAGGACAGATGTATATGATGTACAACTACAATGTATGACAATATTGGATTGTGAAGTGTTCTCAACCAATCATGATATTTCGTTTTTATACATATAGGAGTGATGGATTTCACCATGAAACTAACTTGTTGAGAAGGAACCAAAACTGTGAAAAAAAACCAAGATTATCATTGAATCCTAAGTACTTGAATCTCATCTTTGCATGATGAATATGAGAAATAGTAAACATATATTAATTGATGATGAAGTTAGTAGCTCAAAAAAGGTTATATAGTTCGAGAAGTTGAGGCACCTTTGTTGAAGGAAGTTGACTCTTGATAGTTGAAGATGTTACCCACCATTTTGTGGGTGATATCCCTAGGAGAAAAAATTTCATCAAGATGGTCATTGGCCAGCGACCAGTAACCCCTTGCAGCCACCAACTAACTCGTTGTGCCACTTTCCTGCCACATGGGTCAGCCATGTGGTCCCTCACCCATCTGTCATGATCATATGTTTGAAGGTGGGCCTCTTGAAACTAAAGGTATGCCTTGTCATTTGGTAATTGAGTATTGTAGTTTGCTTGTCATGGACATTTATGGGCATGGATTAAAGGGGGGATTCAGTGGAAAGAATGGGAAAGTTTTGTGCTCTTGTCCCCTACACCCTTTTTGGATATTAACATAGAATTCTAGTACCACAAGATCTCTTTTACTAACCATTTCGCTTTAGGGATGGCATTTCATGGGAAACCCTGATTTTGGTTGTGTGGTCCCAATCCCTCATCCACATATATTGCCCCCTTTCCATCCACTATAACCCCATTCATCATTTATCCCACCTAGGTCCACATCCCTCCATTCGGTCCACATAGGGCTAGCTCTCCCCCTCCCCTTCTCCACACCTTGGGTCGGGCCTAGAATGATGCCCCGGAGGTTGGTGCAGCTGAAAAGAAAAATTGGCCACATTCAATGGGAAAATGTACCATAAAATGCAAAATATGGTCAAGACAAACACATTTAACACGTGGGAAAAATCCAATACATGAGCTCTACCCCCATCATCATGGCCATGACCCTCGTTCCTACAGGCCCTAGATGATCCTCCTTTATTATTTAGGAACCCGTGATTGTCCCAACCTCTAGTGGGCAATGAACCGCCCTACGTTAAAGGGGCTATCCACTACTATATCTCACACATCATTCTCTTACCCCTTTGAGACCTGGGTAGATAATTAAATAAAAATCATAAAAGGCAAAAGGCATACAAAGAAGGGTGGAAAAATCATGGCTGGGGCACCTCATGTGTGAAAATTTCTGAATCTACACATCAGAAACCCCTACTACAATTATTGGTTTAACATCTCCTACTTGTTCTTTGCATTAGCAAGTTATTTAATACATAAATATTGATGTAAAGCGCTATTGCTACCTACACATACATATAGATCATGAACTAAAATACATTGAGACAATCACACAAGGGACACCATTATTTTTGGACAATTGTCCCTCAAAAAACCAAATTCGGGAAAATCAGTGCAGCATATAGAGGGTTTGTATTATTAAGTAGATTCTTGAATACAACTAGGGTGCCAGATATGGCTCACCCAACAGAGAAAAATCCTGGCAGAAGTACCTCTATCTAGAGACAAATATTCTGGCAATTTAGCAACTAGATGATCAAACCCCACAGATGACCTGGTTTTTCCCAATGCTAGGCAGCGATGGCTGCTCCAAGCTTTGCATTGGAACTACATCACCTCCTCTAGGAGTTGTGTCACCTCCATAGTGAGCCTCCTTTGTTCAAAAAGTCGATTTGTTGAACTGCTCCCTCTCTACCCCACAAAATCTCCCTAGCACAACCTCTAAGGGCCTGCGTCAACCCTCACAGCTTATGTGTCACCTGTGTCAGACCCTATGGCCTCTATGTCACCCTCTCTAGGACTTCGTTGTCTCTCCCAATGCTGCTCTACCTTTCTTCTATGTATTCTTTTGCCTAGGACTGAATTTCCCTTTCCAAACTAAAACTCACTGCAACTCAGATCACTTAGCTTGACTTTCTCAGCAAACCATGCCCCAGAAAAATCGAACTCTTTGATCTATTGGTGTATCTCCAACTGACCCTCAAGCCTCCTCTTATACTTTTCTTGTTGATGAATCAACGACTATGATCTAATCTCTAATCAACGGCTAAGATTAGAATTGGCTTGATCCTCGTCACTTAAAACATTCTCACCCATATTCTTATTAATACACACTAATATTTTTATAATTATTTTAATAACTCTTCATTTGGGTGAAATTTCTCCAAACTATTTCTGAGTTTTGGAGATCTAATATGTTCTAGCCCCTCCACCATGTTTCGGAGCTACAACACATTCGATGTTACCCAAAATCAACATGGTGTACCACGATTTCTCCCTCCTATACATTATATACCCAGGTGTGGGCTTCCCTTTTACTAGCTACCCTTGTACCCCAGCATGTAGCCCAGGGCTTCCCCTTCTCATTCCCTACTCCACTCATCTCTTTATCACATGCCACCACTTTTTAAAGGATGTACCTTGGACATATTATCCCCTTTAGAAGTAGAAACCACCTAATGGGATACTTGGTTAACCCCATTTGGAATTTGGAGACATTAGCACATGCCAAAGCCCATTATGGAAGGACATGCCATGATGAATTCCCAGCTTGTGGTCCATGGTGTGTAATCTCTTTTACTCAATTTCCTTTAAGACTTGTTGTACTGGAAGACTAGGAGACGTTTTGGATCTTACGTAGGATTACAGGTGATCTCCATTTTGGGTTTGGTCTCCCTATACGGGGTCCTAACCATCCCGAGGGCTACATTGGAACATATAGGGTGTGTGTTGAGAACCATGGGCCTCACCAGTAGTTGACAACACTCCATGGATCCCCAAAGATGCTCAAAGATTGTTTGAGATTCACCTATTAGACGGGGAAGATGCACTTGGTTCACATTTTCCCAACCAACCCCATAGATGTACCATGCACTTGGTAGATGACCCAGGACTTGTAGGATGATGTGGCATCACTTACACTATCATTTGAACCCTTACAAATGGTCTACATGCATCTTCGATTTACTTGAATGCCCATGAGATCACTTGTGTGCTCTCATGGCCATTGGGAGCACTACAGGTTTATTATGTGGAGAACAAGGGGCCACCTTTTCCATTACTTTTGGAAGTCCAACTCATCATATTGGCACTTACGGACTTCATCGGGCTTCTTAGAGAGCCCAACGACATGCATTATTGATCATTCGACCTCTTGGGAGGCTTATTATTTTATTTATGAGTTAGTTTGGTGGGCTTGTCACTAATAGATAGTTATTTGCACATTATTTTAGTTGATGGGCTAATGTAGGCTCAAATTAGGTAATTCGAACTCCTAGTGAGTGTATAAATAGGAGAGACATGAATTCATTCGTATCATCACTTTATACTGGATCATTCTTCTCTCTTGAGAATTTCGCACTTTTTCTTGGAGGATGAATTGGACCATCGATGAATTTTGATGTTTGGATTCGAGTATTTAATCTTGGAGCTTCTTTATTGTCAAATTGTTATTGGTTGGATATGTTCTATTACATGTAAGTACACACATTTAATTTTATTCTTGTTTTACTTTTTTCATATGCATTGAATGGGATTTTTGTTATACTAGAGCTAATTGTTGCATTACATAATTATGAAATTGTGGAATTATTGTTTCTATATAGCATCTCTTAATATATGAGCCATGTATGTGAATGAAATATCCTAGAGATAATTATACCTGTGAATGTATCTTGATAAGTCATCTCTTTTTGCAAAACAAAGTATAAAAGCTTTGAGGTCACTTGTTCCTGCCATAAAGGGCAAGCAAAGTAGTCCTTAAGGCCTCCTTGACTGAAGTACGAAGTCCTTTCTCATCACTCTCCTAAACTCCATTTTCCCCAAGGGATTAGGCACTAGTATACCAATAGGTAATTACTCAAAGAACATTTTTCTCCACCTCTTCCCTTTATATTCTAGGTCTATCCAAGTTGGGTCACTTAGGGCATCACTTTCCTGACGAAATAGCCATAGAAATAGTTCAATCTCCTACCCTCTAATACACGGTTGTGTCTTCAAAGCCTCCTCCAAATTTGAAGCCATTCTGATGGTGGAGTTGTGAGATAACCCAAGCCCTAGCTCTGAGATCAAACTTTGCCCTGTTATTCCCTAGGCTAGCACCTCATAGGATCAATTTGACACCTTTAATTGGAAAGTCTTGCTTTAATCCTTTCCCATTCCTTCTCTGGGTTAAGAACATCCTTAGTTGCTAGATTCTCTCTCCTTAACCTAGGTTGGGTCCACTTGGTCCCGTGTGGTCCCATACCTTTGAAAATTCAATTCTTCAGGAACCATTTGGGAAGTCAAGTTCAATAAGTATTTTAGGTTTGGGAAAATACTTTACAAGGCATATTCCTCTAACCTAACCCTCAAATCCTCACCACATTATCCTAGAAATCTTTGTACCTTGCTTGAAGAGCAAGTAAGCTCCATCCTTAACCTCCTTCTAGGAAAAGGATCATTAAGGTCACTTCACATCTATTTGTTGATTCATCCTTCATAAGTGAATTTTTATATATCGAGTCTCTGCCCATTGGTGAAAGTTAGTAAAGAGTAGGGAGTCTTAGCTGAGGTGGCAGTGGGCTAAGCCCGATCCATTGTTACCCTTGACCTAGTAGTAGCCCTTCAAGGATACCCTTTTAGGAACCCTGCTAATTTGAGCGGTAACATTTTGGCGCCATAGTCAGGGAGGAAGAAGGTAGACCTCCCTAGTGAATCATTAAGGAATTGATTCATTAACAACATCTATAAAGCATTCCTCTAGAGACTCCACTCATTGTTAAAACCCCTAGTTTACTTGAAGGTGACAACATTCCCCCCTTAACTAGGGATACTACAAAAAGGGGAGATCGAACTCCATCACCTATTGGAACTGCCCTTTTCCCTAAATTTGAGAAAGTCAATGATCCATCCCCAAAGATGTCGTCTAGTTCTACACTGATCCAAGATGTCCAAAATTGAAAGACACTTGGTTAGTTTCTTTTCCCCTTTGAAATTGAGTAATAATCCCAAACCACTACCTAAAAAATATAAGCGATGGTTACCCAAGTTCAAGGGGATATGACTTGGGTTGCCCATGGTTTTATTGAGGAATTCTATTGGAAAATTTCCCCTAGGATGATCTTTTATGAAGATAGGCTCGTGATGCATTTTGCTCTATCGCTTGAAGGACAAGCAAGAGACTGGTACCTTAGCCTTCCCCCAAAATGCATAGAAGTCTTCAGTGACTTTGAACACCTATTCATGAAGAGGTGGTCATGCAATGCCCAAGGGACCTTGAACATTGAAAAATTCTACCAAATAACCAAGGGAAGGGAAAATGTATGGGAATTCATTCAAAAATTTGATAGGGTAGTCAAATATATCCCTGATCATTTGAAGCCATCCGAATCTAATATTCTTGATAAGTTCATAAAGAGGTGGGTGGCCACTTAACCTATGTGTTAAGGGATAGGAAATGTTCCACATTGATTAAAGCCAAAGAGATAGCAATGGAAGTTGAAGAAAACATATGAATCTCAAAGGTAGATATCATTGACCACCCTAGAGCTAGAGCTGAGGTCAAGAAGGAGAAGTCTGAAGATCAACACAAAGAAACTCTCTTTGCCATCCTCAGGAGAATAGACAAGTTCATTAAAGAATCCAACGCACATGACAAGGTTATCATGAACAAAATCACCTCCTCAGAAAGGGCCCAAAAAACCAATTATATCCCAAGAAGAAAAGTGAAGAAGATAGGTTGAGCTCGTCTCAATTCCCAAACACTTTGGCTCCAACTAATGTTATTGAGTCAGAACCATCGTCTGAGGATGTCAAAGGAAAGTAAGGAGAAAGAGAATGATGATGAACAAATTGATGAGCAAGCTAACTTTGTGGAATCTGACATCTTTAACATTTTGCTAGGAGGGTCATATACAGATCCTCCCATTAGTAAGGTCACCCTTAAGGAGGAAAAGGAAGAATCTATTCTTAACTTTGATAGCAAGGGAAGGTTCAAAGGGGTCCAATATTCACGAAAGGAAAATAATAAAGACCCTACAACCTCTAAGGAACCATCTATGGAAGACTCATTGCCTAAGAAATCTCATCCCAAAGAGTCTCTCCCTCAAATTCCTCCCAAGAAGGATCCCCCAACCAAATCCAATTCAAAAAAGGATCCTCCGAGGAAGGAAAACATCAAGAAGAAAGAAAAAGGGAAAGAGGCTAAACTTGACATTGACATAGGATTTGTTGTAGGAAGAATAACCATACATATTCCTTTGAAGAGATTGCTAAACTTCTCAAGCAACAACAACAAATCAAGAAGTCCCTAGGAATTCAGAAAGAAGAATTACCCAAAGAATTACAAAACATTCATATTCCTAACCGAAACCCTGGGTATGAACCATGTATGCTCACTTTGGCTATCAATGACATCTTCTTACACAATTGTATGTTAGAATCAAGGGCTTCCGCAAATATCATGCCCTTAAAAGTTATGAAGCAATTGGGTCTAAGAATCACTCGATCATACAAGAAGGTGTGTGGTTTTAATTCCAAGCATGTGGAATTAGAAGGTCTCATCAAGGACCTTAAGGTCTCTTTAGCCAGGAATATCGACATATCCCTCCTCATGGATGTTGTTGTCATTGATATTCGTTATGTGTGGGGGATGTTATTATCTAGGAAATTGAGGGCTTCCATTGGGTGTCATGTTCAAATGGACTTATCATATGCTACCATTCCACAATCTGATGGTTATCCTTTATAGGGAACCCATCTACATATCTCATGTGATCAAACCTAGACCATACTATGAAGCACGTGAAATTGAGAAGCCTTCTCCTATTCTCCTAGCTCAAGAAGTATGTATCCTCAAACGACCAATCTCTAAAGCAAGCAAAAAGTGGAAGAATAAAAAGGAATATAAGGTTGAGGACTTGGTCTTAGTTGATAGGGATCCAATTCTTGTCAAGATCCATGGAAAAGTTGGGGAGGATTATTATTACATTTCCAAACTCAATGACGAACTTTGGCCCGAGTCGATCAAATTAAGTCCTATCATCCCTTTCCTTGAGACATGATATTGTATCATATGCATGGTAGAGTAGGATGCATTGCATGTTGATTTTTCATTAGAAATAACATCATATGATATTTCTCATGGTAGACTAGATGCATCTAAATTAAAATTTGCATATTTTATTTTTTTGTTGCTTCTACGGCCTAACATTAATCATGTGCGATCATGAGACGTCGCAAAAGCATGTTTACCCATGTTTTTCATCTATTGTATGTGTAGGTAACAGGTCCATGGTAACCAAGAGATTCTGGAGTTCTCGTGACCTCCCATTCAAGTAGCTTCCTCCACTTCTTCAAGAGATCACGTCTAAGTTGGAGCTAGATGTTACCCACCAATTTGTGGGTGATATCCCTAGGAGAAAAAAATTCTGCAAGATGGTCCTGAGCTGGCAGCTAGCAACCCCTTGTAGCCACCAACTAGCTCATTGTGCCACTTCTCCGCCACCTGAGATAGCCATGTGGTCCCTCACCCATCTGTCATGATTTTATGTTTGAAGGTGGGCCACCTGAAACTAATGGTATGCCTTGTCATTTGGTAATTGAGTATTGTAGTTTGCTTGTCATGGATACTTCTGTGCATGGATTAATGGGGGCATTCAGCGGAAAGAATGGGTTAGGTTTGTGCTCGTGTCCCCTAGACCCCTTTTGGATAGTAACCTAGCATTCTAGTCCTGTGGGATCTCTTTTATTGACCGTTTGGTTTTAGGGATTGTATTTCATGGGAATACATTATTTTGGTTGTGTGCTCCCACTCCCTCATCCACATATATTGCCCCCCTTTCCACTCACTATAACCCTATTCATCATTTATCCACCTGGGTCCACATAGGGCTAGCTCTCCCCTTCCCCTTGCCCACACCTTGGATCAGGCCTAGAATGATGCCCCAGAGGTTGATGCAGCTGAAAAGAAAAGTAAAAGCATAATTGGCCACATTCAATGAGAAAATGTACCGCAAAATGCAAAAGATAGTCGGGACAAACACATTTAGCAAATGGGAAAAATCCAATACATGACCTCTACCCCATCATCATGGCCATCACCCTGGTTCCTACAAGCCCTATATGATCCTCCTTTATCATTTAGGAACCCATGATTGTCCCAACCCCTAGTGGGAAACAAACTTCCCCACCTGAAAGGGGGTATCCATTGTTATATCTCACGCATCATGCTCTTACCCCTTTGAACCTCGAGTGGTTAATTAAAGAAAAATCATAAAAGTAAAATGACATACAAAGAAGGTTGGACAAATCAAGGACAAGGCACCTCATGTACCATCATTTCTCCCTCCTATTATCACTCTGTAATTTTCCTAGGTTGAGGAAGGAAACTACAAAGGTAACCACAAAACCACTTTTAAAGTTGGGATCTAGCCCTTCCATCTTTAGAGAGGGATATCTCTATATGATTTAGATTTCTGCTTCAGATTTTCGACTAGCTATTTAAGTTCGAGTAGTGTTTCTCAAAATTTTGGTTGAAATATGTTGGAATAGTCCATTGGGCATGGAGTCATAAACCTTTGGGTAATCAATCACAAAAAGACAGAGTAGTTGTAACAAAGCAGGACACGCAAACTTTTGGATCTTATAAAATGTTTGTGGGGTGAATAGGATGAATATGATTTAAGTTCAATTAAATATAGAGCATACTAAGATGAATTCTATATTTAACATCAGAAAGAAAACATGGATATCGCTAACAAGCCAAAGCAGATTACACTTAAGAAAATTTGGCCCTTAATCTTCTTGCAACAATAAAGAGGGAAAAACATATGGAAACTTAGAGAAGAAACAATTTAACATAAGAAAGAACATCACCAATTGTTTGACACGGGAATCCTGGAACAAAACTCTTTGTATTTCTGTAAATTGATCACTTTGAGTACTATCCACGCTTACATCATTGTACAACTATTTTCTTCATACAAGTTCCAACCTTGTTTACATATTCATAAATTGTTTATATAGTGCTTTACATAAAAGTTTTACAAAACAATAGTCGTTACATAAGTACAGAAACAAAGATATTTGAAATATCTCTCAAGTTCATGTATGTCCTAGAACAAATATAGGAAAATATGCTTGCATTCAGGCAAAAGAAATATATGGTCAATTGCTTCCCTTGAAAGTAGAACAAGTCCCTAACTGAAGATTTAGCATTTCTACTATCATAGCAGGTCCCTCTACAACTACTCAATTGTTCCTCTTCAATTGTGCTCGAAAGTCCTTAGCCTCTAAATCTGGAAATTGGTTCAATAATGTCGATCCTCTGTCTTTAAAACAGGAGTGGTTGTATTTATTTTTACAGAGACTTGTTGATTGCCCAGTTGAAACTATAATTTCCCTCTTTTTTGTGATTCCATAGGTGTCGACCCATACATTTGTTGACACTTTTGCATGGCCTATCAGAGAAGTTTATGCCTTGTTTCGGCCTTATTGTTTCACGGATACTCTTTAACTCCTTACGCTTTTCCCCTTTAGCCTTGTTTATGTTGTATAATTGGCCAATGATTCTTGAGTAAATGTTAACGGTGCTCCTCTATAGCATGATTTATCATGAATTTATGCTTTTGTCCTGACTCCTTTTGGCTTTATCCCCTTCCCACAATTTTTTACATAGGACCAAGGGTTGTGACCTGGTGCTTATATTTAGGGCACTAAGGTATTTAGGCTCCCATAGGGGGAAATTTTCCTTTGTTATGTGCCTTAGCCTTTAATTCTTTAAGTGTTCATGATTGTGTTCTAGCCCCTCTATCGAAGCTCCCTCTGATCGAAACATTTTCAAGTGGCATACATTACAAAATGTCAATATCCTTCAACCTTCGACTTGTAAACTCCAATCATGAATTCATCAGTGCCATGTGTCTGACGTACCGCCACGTCATTTTGACGCCAGATTCCTAGTGGCTTTATCGGAACCAATCGTATAATGCCATGTGTCCCTTATCAAAACCAATCACATTGTGCCACGCATCCCGCTAGAGGACAGAGAGAAATGTCGTCATGCTTTGGTTTTGTGATGAATTTCCTTTATAAATTTGTTTCGGTGATCCCCGATAGTTTAACATTGTCGAAACTATTTTCATGTCGCACTTCACATATCGCAATTTTTTAAATGTGGTCACATTGTCTGAGCTGCCAATTATCGATTGTTGATATGTGATATGCCTTGGAACTCATCGATTGTCAATTATACAGGACCTATCAATCCATTAATTTATGATAAGCCCTGGACCTCGCCAATTTTTGATCGCCGATATGCAAGACCTTCCGATATTTCGATCGTCGATATCACTTTGGACCTCCAATATGCCTTCATTTCAAAGGCTTCAAACTCTTAAACTTTGACAAGCCATATCTTTTAATCCATAAGTCCATTTTTTAACATCCACATATCGTTGGAAATATTATTCAAAGCACTTTCCAATGGAGTGGGTCCGATGTAGACTTTGAGTCCTTTTTCTACTTGGAAAATGGCTACAAAACTCTCTACTCATTTCTCTTTGGATAGTGAAATCACACCCCCAATGATGCTTCTCTACATGAAACCTGCAACTACCATAGGAATCCTTCTAAACCATGCACTGCAGCACACATTCTTACCAGTATGGTTGACATCAGTGCCAACATTCACTCATGACAACTCACTTATGACCCCTTAGGAACCTTACAATTCAAATCAATACTAATGGACATATTTTGACACAAATATTTTCAATGACTTGAGCAATTTGAGACCTTAGTACAAAGATAATTTAGACTATAAGACATGGTGAATTTAAAGGCTAAAATTTACAAGAAGATTCCCAAAATAAATAACTGGACAGGCAAACTTTGATTACCTATATTATAGGACCCTAACACCTCCTATACATTATATACCCAAGTGCGGGCTTCACTTTTACTAGCTACCCTTGTACCCCAACATGTGGCCCAAGGTTTCCCCTTCTCATTCCCTACTCCACACATCTCTTTATCACATGCCACCACCTTTTAAAGGATGTACCTTGGACATATTATCCCCTTTAGAAGTAGAAACCACCTCATGGAATACTTGGTTAAACCCATTTGGAGTTTGGAGACATTAGCACACACCAAAGCCCATTATGGAAGGACATGCCATTATGAAGCCCCACTTGTGGTCCATGGTGTGTAAGCTCTTTTACTCGATTTCTTTGAATACTTGTCATACTGGAAGCCTAGGGGATGTGTTGGATGTTATGTAGGATTGCATATGGTCTCCATTTTCGTTTTGGTCTCCCTCCAGAGGGCTACATTGGAACATATAGGGTGTGTGTTGAGAACCATGGGCCTTCATAGCAGTAGAAAACACTCCATGGATCCCTAGAGATACTCAAAGATTGCTTGAGATTCACCTATTGGACGAGGAAGATGCACCTGGTTCACCTTTTAACATCCAGCCCCACAAATGTACCATGCACTTAGTAGATGACCTAGGACTCATAGGATGATGTGGCCTCACTTACACTATCATATGAGCCCCTACAAATGGTTTACATGCATCTTCGACTTACTTGGAGACCCATGAGGTCACTTGTGTGCTCTCACAACCATTGGGAGCACCACGTGTTTATTATGTGGACAACAAGGGGCCAACCCTTGTCCATTACTTTTGGAAGTCCAACTCATCATCTTGGCACTTATGGACTTCATCAGGCCTCTTGAAGAGCCCAACGACATAAATTATTGAACATTTGAACTCTTGGGAGGCTTATTATTTTATTTATGAGCTAGTTTGGTGGGCTTGCCACTAATAGATTGTTATTTTCACATTATTTTAGTTGATGGGATAATGTAGCCTCAAATTAGGTAATTTGAACTCCTAATGAGTGTATAAATTGGAGAGACATGAATTCATTTGTATCATCACTTTGGATTGGACCATTATTCTCTCTTGAGAATTTCACACTTTTTCTTGGAGGATGAATTGGAGCATGGATGAATTTTGATGTTTGGATTCGAGTATTTTATCTTGGAGCCTCTTTATTGTCAAATTGTTGATGGTTAGATATGTTCTATTACATGTAAGTACACACATTTAATTTTATTCTTGTTTTACTTTTTTCATATGCATTGAATGGGATTTTCACTATACTAGGGCTAATTGTTGCATTGCATAATTGCGAAATTGTGGAATTATTGGTTCTATATAGCATCTCTCAATGTATGGGCCATGTATGTGAATGAAATATCCTAGGGATAATTCTACTTATGAATTTATCTTGATAAGCCATCTGTTTTTTCAAAGCGAAGTATAAAAGCTTTGAGGTAATTTCTTCTTGCCCTAAAGGCCAAGTGAAGTAGTCCTTAAGGCCTGCTTAACCGAAATACAAATTCCTTTCTCATCACTCTCCTAGACTCCATTCTCCCCAAGGGTGTTATGAAACTCGCTCACAAAAAGATAGAAAAGATAGATCAACACCTTAGAATTCAGCCTCTTCGAGGGGGTAACCTCCTTTAGATTACATAAATGAACAATTCTTGGATGATACAAATGAAAAGACCTCCTTTCTATATATACGAGTCTAAGGAGTGGTAATTATTGCCAATACTTTACAAGATATGGTCTGATTCATTTGTTCTTTCTCTGGGGTGGGGTCCTGGCGTATATCCTCTTCTTTTGATGTTTCTTGATCCTTTTCTTCCTCGTCTTCATATTCTATGTAAAATAATTTCTTCTCAGCACACTTATGACCTTTAGTGCATTTGCTATCACAATTGTAACAAAGCCCTTTTTCTCTTTTTTCTTCCAATTGTTGTGGTGTAACCTTGTAGGTTGTGGAAGGCTAGGAGAAACAACACTTCCATCTTCATAGCTGTGAGGGGTAGAATTCATTGTTGCCATAATTTTACTTTCTAGTATGTCACAAAGCCCTTTTACTCTTTCCAATTGTTGTGGTGTTGCTCTAAAGAAGGTGTTGCTCTCTGTATCCTCATAATGTGCTATCATTTCCTCTGTGAGAATTGACCACATAACAAGTCGTTTACGAGAGAAAAACCCTTTATACCATAAAAATTGATCCGGTTCTAAATATGAAGATACAATACATACCTTTTGTAATAGTGGTACACCATGTAGATCAAAATATTGCTCCATCTGAAGTATCCAATTTATCGGATCCTTCCCATCAAACTTCCTCATCTTGTTTTTATTGATTTTAGGAGCTTGATCTTGAAACGACTGTAACTCTGTACTTTCAGATCTTTAAGTTCTGAAATTGTGAGCTACAGTAGCCCTCTATGTCATCTTTCGAATGCCACTAGTTTGACCCTAATTGGATTCTCCAATGAAGAGTGATACCAAATCTCCCACAGTGACCTGATTATAGACCTTTCCAGAAGAGCGAACTTGTATGAAGTGCCACGTGTCACTATTTCGACCTTTAGCTCTAAATAATATATGGAAGAAACTAAAGTCTGTCCTCTTTCTGTACCTTCTTGTGAAATTTCATTCCGATGCTCAGAGAGAAAGTTATGATGATTTTCCCCAGGTCACCTGTTTGGAATGTAATTCAGGAATCTGCAACAAGACCAAATTCCTCAGATCATATCTCCGAAAATTTAGCGCAAAAAGCTCTGAAATTCGGACCCGAGATTTAGCATGATGTCTTCTCAAATGGGTGTTTCTTTTGACTTCTGAAAAGTCGCATAAAAAAAGTTATAGCGAAAATTCCACGATGACCTGTTTGGAGCAGCGAAACCCTAGAATCCAAAGCTCTGATACCAAATGTTATGAAACCAGCTCAAGAAAAGATAGGAAAGATAATCAATGCCTTAGAATTTAGGCTCTTCGAGGGGCAACTCTTCATTAATAATTGAACAATTCTCGATGATCTATGAAAAACCTCCTTTCTATATATTGGAGTCTAAGGGGTCATTATATAATCAGAGCCTACATAACAATAATAATGTAAGGGCACAACAATAACAATAGTGGGCTTCTATGGGGCACAATAGTAACAATATGGGCACTACATGGGTACATAAACATAATAAGGGGGTTGTACTAATAATAATAAGGGATTACACTAGTAGTATAGGAGCCTAACAAGCCACCCTTTGACAAAACTCAAAACATGATAGATGCTAGAAACATGACATAGCAAGAGGACGGACCTGCAACTCTGTGAGGGTGGTTAGCTCATCCCTAACATGATTTCCACTTTTGTGATGTCTCCTGGGAGCCTGTTCTTCCGAGGATGAATCACTTTGTGTTTCCATCTCATACCCGATGAATGCTCAGATGCCATGACTGCTGTGTGTATTGTACTTGGGCTACCCTTTGATGATGGTATGAAAGTAGGTGTTGTTTGTGATATCTACCTCCAAGGGGAACAACGAAAAAAAGGGAGTGTTAGGAGGGGAATAATATGATGGGAATAGGGGTTATGGGGGGAAATTTTGTTCAGCAGTATGTAGGAGGGTTTGGGTATTTTTATAAGGTGGGGTTTTGGGGTGTTATGTTGATAAATAAGAGGAGGGGATAGGGAATAGGGTTTGGTAATATTTTAGGGTAGAGAAAATAGGGAAAATGGGATAGCGGGGAAGGGAAAAATGGGAGGAAGGGGAAAAATGAGAGGTGAAAAAGGAGCCTTGCCATCAATACCACAAGTTTTCAACCCTAGCAACAATGGCTTTCATATTTTTTAGTGGTTGGTTTTATGATTTTTAGTTGCAACTATAAATAGATATGAACCACCATAACCTTCACAAAAATACATGAGCCATCAAGATTTAGAGCCTACCTGTCGATTTGAGGGGTTTCAAAGGAGACTTGATGCAATTTGGCACAAATTTGGGCCTTGGTGGGTGTGCACCGTGTGGAAAACCTAGTGCGCCGCACTCTATATATGTGTTGTGCCCTTGTATTTTTACTACTACGGGGTCACGCTCTGTGCATCGTGCCCTCTATGTGCACCGCGCCCCTCTGTGTGTGCAGCGCGCTCCTGAAAATGACTCCAAACTCACTCCAACTGCGTGCTTTTCTCTCTTAATGACTTTGCAATTTTTCTCTATGACCTTGATTTGTACAATGACTTTGTTTGCTTGTGGAAACTTCTATATAAATACTTTGAAGTCATGGGTTTAATTTTTTTCTTCTTCAAAAACCCACTTTGCTAATGTTTCATTTTGGCTCTTTTCACTGAGTTAATGCAACACTGAATTTCACTTTTTCCTTTGAATTTTTAGCTAGAATGATGAAATTTTTTGGCACTTTTGCAGGGGTCGCATGACATGGCATTTGGCTAAGGAAACCATGACTGTACCTGAAGAAATCAACTCTCGACTTTTTTGAAAATTATCACAAATGACACACTATTTGACTTTTCTTCAAAACAGAGTTTTGAAGAACAGTTGTAATCTGTTAACATGACGATGAAAATCTCTGAATCATAAATTTGTAAGGGCCTCACTCTAGCTTGCATGGCTTTATTGGACATGGTTGAAGACCAAATTGACTAATCCCTAGACCTAATGATTGAAAATGACTTTTTTCCATTAAAGGACCAAACCTTGACTGTCATGGACTTTAGTGATCATTGACAAAAGACCTAAGCCAGAAGGTGCCAGACATGAGGGGAAATGAATGACAAGACCTTTTATGTCAGATTATGACATGCCCCTAGCGGAATGCAGCTGAGAGAATGGAGCAGGACTCCTAAAAATGAAATGCAGAAAGAGTTTTGATCTCTGACGAAGGACTGACCAGACCGACTCTAACATTGGCTCCAATGGGGGATGGTAGCTCCTTGGACGTGCCAAGAACAGTATATCTCTGGAAGAGATATACAATGCCTTCGTCCAATTGGCTATGGTGTCATTATTTCGACAAACAACACAAGACTCTGACTCATTTATGAAACTAAAATGACCAAAAAATTGACTCAAATTTGACATTGAAATGACTTGAAGACTAACTTGACAAAATCTAACCAAACTGAAATAAAATGGTATTTACAGTGACAGTGGAAGCAACGTTAATAGCTTAGAAATGGTACAGTTTGAGCAGCCGACCATTGATCGGCCCTCCTAGACAATCTTCCCCGTTCATTTCCTTCAGAAGAAAGGCATTCCGACCCCAAAATATCGCATTCTTGAAGGGACCTTTCTAGAGGTTCTCGAACTTACCGTGTTTACCTTTTTCCTCATTCCTTGCATCCCACTTTAGCACCACATCATCCAACTGAAATTTGTCTGCCTTTGCTTTTCTGTCATAAATTTTCTTAATCTTCTCCTGCAACTTGGATGTGTTCTGGAAGATTTCTTCTCTGGTTTGCTGCAAGTGGACCATTTGATTCAACCTTCTCTGCATAGGATCTTCTTCACTGCTGGCCTCCTAAAGAAGTTTGACTACTAGGGCTACGAGAGAGGTAGGAAACACAGTATCAACTCCATAAACAAGCTCAAAGGGTGACGTACCAATGGATTTCTTCTGACTGACCCGATCTGCCCAAAGTGCATTGAGAAACCTCTTATGCCAGCTCTTCTTGTTTATTTCTAGCAGCTTCTTGATGATATTTACCAATGATTTATTTGAAGACTCTGCCAATCCATTACCTTGTGGATGATAGGTAGTTGAGTGACCCAAAATGATGTGATATTTATGACAAAACTCTACCATCATTTTTGATTTGAAAGTTGTTGCGTTATCAGTGATTAACTTATTAGAGCAACCAAAGCAAGACAAAATGTTATTTTCAAGGAATGAAATGATTACCGCATCTGTAGCTTATCTGGTGGGAATTGCCT
Organism: Pinus taeda; assembly: GCA_000404065.3. Taxonomy (NCBI): domain Eukaryota; kingdom Viridiplantae; phylum Streptophyta; class Pinopsida; order Pinales; family Pinaceae; genus Pinus; species Pinus taeda. The sequence goes on from APFE030766216.1 coordinate 98,658, forward strand.
CGATCCATTTCGTGAAATAATATGTCGTTGTGAGGATCCATCTGTGCTGACCGGAAGAAGAGGGATGAATTTCACCAATGAAATCCAACCCCCATTGCTGGAAAGGGGCACTCACCTCAATAGGCTTAAGTGGTAAAGGCTGTAACTTCTACCTTCCTTAAAAAATTTGACACTTATGATAGCGCTTGACCATCTTATATACATCAGCAAACAATGTCGGCCAATAGTACCCCGCTCTCAGAATTTTATTTGCTGTTGATTTCCAAAAAAGGTGGCCACCACAGTCTCCTTGGTGGCAGTCTTCCATGACCTTCTTTGCTTCCTTTTCCACCAAAGAATTTAACAGAACACCACCAGGATCTTTCCAATACAGTGCAGAATTTAGAATGCAAAACTTGGCAGCCTTCAACTTGACTGTTCTCGCTTTGTTTCTAGTCATGCCGAGTGGTGGTGACAAGTTTTTAAGCACATATATGATATCTGAATACCACGGAGAAAGAGCAAACATTTCAGATACGTGAATTGATGATCCTTCCTCATTCTCATCGGACATAGCAATGATCAGATTTATGTCCAAGGCGTGCAAGTTTGATTCGGCCATTAACTTTGCGAATCCCTGTCCTTTAAAAAGCTTTGTGGGATTTATTTCCACATCATATTCCAACAAAGATGCAATCCATTTGCCTCGTCTTCCTTCCAGATCGGTCTACACTAAAAAATATTTGACAGCAGCGTTAGGAACATAGGCCAAAATATGAGAATGTAGAATATATACCCAAAAATATTTCAATGCTTTCACAAGTGCAAGGGCTTGCTTCTCAATGATGTTGTATTTTAAGGCAGCATCTCTTATAGCTCTGTTGAAGAATGCAATGGGTCTTTCATGATCATCTCCTTTTTGCAATAACACAGCTGCCATAGTATGCCCCGAAGCAAATGAAAACAATATGAAATCCTGAGTGTAGTCTGGGATGACTAGAACTAGAGCTGAAGAAAGAGCCAATTTGACCAAATTGAAAGATTTTACAGCCTCCTCTGTCCATTTCACTTGGATTTCCTTCTTAAGCATGTTTGTAATCTCTCTTAGGTGCTCAGCAAGATTAGGTACAAAGCGGCGTAGAAAATTCATTTTACCATTGAAAGATTGAATCTCTTTGTTATTCCAGGGCAGATCGATTTGATTAATCGCTTTGACATGTGCTAGGACAATACGAATGCCATCTTTTTAGATAATGTGCCCGAGTAGTTTGCCTTCCTCCATGGCGAACAAGCTCTTTTTCAGATTCAGTGATAGGCCATATTTTCTGCACTTTTGGAAGACAGTTTTTAGATGGTACATGTCTTCTTCATCATATTTGGAAAACACCATCAAATCATCCAGGTACACAACCAAAAAGACATCCTTCTCATTTTCAAAAGCCAAGTCCATTACACACTGAAATATGGCACCCAAATTCTTCAAACCGAAAGGAATTTTAGCGTAATGAAAAGTTCCCCATGGAGTGGTGAACGCTGTCTTGTCTCGGTCATCTTCATGGACAGAAACTTGGTTATATCTGGAATAACCATCAAGTAGTGACATACGAGATGCTCCCACTACTCGCTAAAGTATATGGTCCATTTTGGGCAGTGGATAGTTGTCTTTCAATGAAACTTTATTGAGATTTCTAAAATCAATGCATAAGCGAATCTCACCTGTATTCTTTCGTATGGGCACCAAATTAGAGATCCAATCCAAAAATCTGATGGGAACAATGATCCCTGATTTGTAAAACCTGTTGATCTCCTTTTCAATTGATGGCAGCAGCTTTGGATTAGGCCTTCTCAATTTTTGTCTGAATTGTTTCTGATTGGGCTTGATGGGTATAGTGTGCTGAATTATATTGGTATCATATGTCTTTAAGTCAGAATAGTCCCAAGCAAACACATCTGCAAATGAAGACAATAAACTAATATATTTGTGCTTTATACAGTTTTACCAATTTAGGATTAGCAATTGTTCCGACATTGACCTCTTCCACACCCTTCTCTGTTGGCTGCAATGTTGGTTTGCAGGCTACATCATCTTGATTAAAGAGTTCTTCTAAAGGTATCAAACCTTTAGGAATAATGTTATTATTTAGCTACAACACATCCAATTCATTGATATGCACCTCATCTGTACCATTACCTTTACCATCTTCATTTTCTACATCAATTGAAGTTTCTTTGAACTTGCCTTTGTTTTGCAGAAAATCATCAATCTCCTCATCATCTTGGAAAGCTTGCCAATATCTCTGATTTTCTGGAACGGTTGGACGATGCTTGACATGGATTTCGAATTTATTGCCGGAGTTCATTGGGATCTTCGAACTACTTGTTGCCTTAGCTAAAGCATCAACAATACTATTTTTTATACGAGGCACACATGTCAAGGTATATTCTGAAAATAATTTTAGGATGTCTAGAACTGCATTACGGTAAGCCCACATCCTAGGATGCTTTGCTTGATATTCGCCTCTGACCTGCTTAATCACCAATTCGGAGTCGCCATATACTGAAATCCTCTTAACATTAAGCTTTCTTAGAATCTTTAGGCCAGCAATCAGAGCTTCATACTCAGCTTCATTGTTTGAACAATCAAAAGTGAACTTGTAAGATCATACCCGCACATTACTAGGCACTCTGTACGGGGTGGAGAGAGGACTGCGTACCCAAATTCCAATTCTAGCGCTATCATTTCCCACTACTCCATCGAAATCCATGGTCCACAAACCTTCTTCCTCCTCTTGTAAGTGCTGGAAATTTGTTTGTTGTGCTTTGTCTGGTTGCTGTCCATTACTTTCAGCTGATCGCTCAACGATGTTCTACTATTCTTGTTCTTCTTTCTTTAAAACTCCTTTGAAATTTTCTATTATTTCCATAATATCATCTGCTTCTACTAACTGACTATCGATATCATTGAAACTATGAGAATAAAAAACAAAAGACTCTAAATCTATATGTACATAATTAATTGGATGATTTACTGGTTTCTCCATGCTTGTGATCATGTATTTCATTTTTTGTTCCCGATACAGTTTCCTCATTTGGCCAAACACCGGAATCATTGCATAGGAGAAATCTAGCTGTAGTGTCCCTTTCAATTTCACTACCGAAGACCTGGAAAGAAGCATGCCAAACCTGGCAGGAATATCTACTACAACAACATCCATCAAAACATTCTTCATTGGGAGTTGATCCAGACTCACAACCAAGTCTTTGATGAGCCCTATACATTTTACTCTGCTGGAATCAAACAAATAGAGATCATGGTATTGCTGGGTGATGTCCAGACCCAACTTATCCATGACATCCTTGGGCATGAGATTGTGAGAAGCTTCGGAATCGAACATGGAGTTATGTAACACAAAATCATGCAATCTTAAACTGATATTAAAAGGTGGCACATCACTATCAGGAGACTCACCATTTGATGCTGGCCCAAAAATCATTTCAGGTTGATCATCTTTGACATTCACCATGACAGACGTTGGGTCCAAGTTCAAAATTTTAGATACTTTCCCTCTATAAGTGATGTTCCTCATTATTTCAGTCAAGGGAATGGATACTTTCAATTTAGAAATCTCATTCTCTAAATTAAAAGTGGGATTCTTTTCTACCTCTTTGACTGGGATTTCTTTCCCTTCCTTTTCTTTCGATGCCATTGGCTGATTTGATTTTTTTGTTGATGGTGATTTGGTGCTATCCAGATCAACCACCTCCTTTCCTTTCCTTTGTCTAACTGATGAATCATTCTTTGATGCTTCAACATCCTTCCTTTTCTAAATTGGTTTGACCGGCACATCTCTGTTTCTATGTGAATATCACTGTTGCTGGGCGGACAGAGCATTCATATAGCCTCTTTGGTACTCATCTGATTCTTCCTCCAAGACGGTGTCATTTGCTAGAATGAAATCTACATCTTTATGTTCAGCCGAACTCTCTGCATACTCCTCATCCTCAATGAAATAAATAGGAAAATCATCTAGAGTAAAGAGGTGGTTTTCTTCACCTACTATATTCCCGTCCTCATCTGACTCTAGTCCATGCACAAAATTTTGTTGCAAAGGTGGCTGTACTGGCTGTTGTGCTGTCTTCTCTTAGGCTCGCTGATCTCTCTGCCTTATTCTATATTGTGGCTATTGCTGGCCACGTAAGTTAGGATTTATAACTTGTGGCTTAGGTTTGTCAAGTTCAACCCTTTCAAGCATCTGCTCTACCTTCCAGAGTAGTTGATCTACCGAGGAAGATTCTTCTTTTACGGTGACCTTCTTCTCTACCTTTGCTGTAGCTCTCTTGGTCAGCAGATTTGCTTCAATGCTGACTGCTATCTTCTGCATGTCTTCCATTGTGGTCGGTTCTCTCTCTCTTAATTGATAAGCCATGTCAGCATCAAAACCATCCGAGAACTCTACCAAGGCTAGCCCCATAGGTGGCCTTAAATGATTGGGAATTTCATTATAAATAGAATTGAATCTAATGCAGTAGTCTTGGACCGACTCACCAGCATTTCGTTTGATTTTCTCATATTCGGCTAGAATTTGAAGAGGATTCCTTTTCACTTCCCAGGGGTTTAAAAATTATCTTTGTAGGTCAGCCAAGGTAGCGATACGCGCAGCCGGCAAACCTCTAAACCATTTCCTCACTTCACCTGCAAATGTCTGTACAAAGAGTCTCATGGTCACATTCTCTGCATCGTTCTCGTGAAGTTCATAGAAATCTGCCATTCTGTCCACATGTTGCTGAGCAGTAATGTTGTTAGGAGTGGCATCAAAAAATGGGATTTTGCTTTGATAACCTGTGGACATATCATCTAAAACTTGAGGCAGAACAAGAGGTGCAAAACGGGCAGCCATCACTCTCGGTGGATTTGGCCTTGGAGGTGTTGGAGGAGTGTGCACCATTTGTAAGGGGCTAGCAATTAGAGTTTGAAGCTATGCTACGATGTAATTATCAATTGACTGGTTAGCTCTTTCCATCTCCAAGTCTATAAGAAACTGTGGATTTTGGATAGTAGAGTCAACCACCCTTTTGGATTTGGTCTCAAACAATGATAGTTCAAACTGCTCATCAAAATCTAGCTCTTCAAGATACTCAAAAATGTCAGGGAATGAATGGGATTTGAACACGGGAGATATAGAGCTTTCTTGATGACGAAGTCTCAGAATCAAACTGAGATTTTCATAGATGTGAGGAGGATCTGGTTCTGGATTAGCTCTGGTATATCTTCTACAAGCCAACGTGATATTAGCAAAAATCAAACGACACAACCAACTCAGTCAGCCTATCAAATCCTAAACTTATCATCCAGAAGCTTAGAATTATCAAGAACTAAGGGGAGTAATTTCTTCCCCAGCGAAGTCACCACTATGTTAGCACCTAAATCTACCTTAGGCTAAAGGAAGGCAAAATTCGGGGTAACCGCAAACCACGCCTAGTCTGGTAGCTAGCCTTACCAGAACAGGAGAGGGCTCTCTCTGAGTCACGCTCAGCGAATAAGTAAACGAAATGGTTTGAGATGACTTACAGTGAAATATTGATCTTAGGATAGTAAATAACTATGGATACAAGAAGCAATTTTTTACGAATGACTCAGTTTCTGGGATGGTATGGGACCAACGGACAGCAATGAGCAAAGAATTTAACACAAAGGCATAGATTACTTCGTGAGGTGAGACAGGCAGAAAGTCTAGCAATTAAATTTGAAGTAATGCAGAATGGAAAGATTGTTTAGGAGGGTGAAAAGGGCATAAACACATGAATCCTTTTCAACAAAAGAAGAACACATACGTGAAACCTTCCCACAGGCAGAGCAATAAACTTGAATTCTACCTTATCTTACTTAGAAAATTTCATTGAAATGAATATGAATTAACTGTGAAACATAACGAAATACATATGAAACATAAAGAGAACACATTTGCTACACTCATGTCACAAGAATCTCATGAAACAGAGCCACTGCCTTTCATTAATCCTATATCAAAATATACAATGAAGAACTGAGTTTCTATCCCAGCGTCTCCCAGAAATTACAAGCCAACCCTTTGCAAATGGTTTGCATACAATAAATAGACTATGCCATGAGGAAATAGAAATACCAAGATTTGGGGAGTTTTTCGAATCATTACAAAGTGGAAGTGGAAAGCCAACCATTAGTTATAGGTGCAACGTTACAAAAATGACAAATGGCTTGGGTGACTGCTCGCCTTCCTTTGCCACTTGGATAGAAGCCCACCTTTGGTGAAAATATTCTTTAAACATTGCCTTAGTTGCCGAGAAAAGTTTAGTATAAATGAGCAGGCCCACTTGGAGAAAGTCACGAATTGAAATTTTGCGAAATGAGGTGAATTTGGCCTTTTTCTCTCTATGTGCCGCGCCCAATTCTATATGTGCCACGCCACTTTGGAGGCTATTTTGAGGTAATTGAAGGAGTCCAAAGTGTGCGTAAGTGTGCTTGTTGGAAAGCCTAGCTTCTCTACTTTCCAACCCAAGTGGAATTCCTGAATTTGGTGCTCATTTTCCCCTCCAAATATTCATTCTCCCAAGACTGCTTCTTGTGTGTCAAAATAGGGGCAGAGAGGTCATTTTTTTATTGTTTTTTACCTCTTGGGGACTCAAATCCTACCCAAATTTCTTGTCCACGCACCAACAGGCATGATTTTTCATGTTGAATCCAAAAATGCAAGCCATTTGTGATTTGGAGCTCCCAATCCTAACCGCCGCGGGAGAAAAAACGTGTGTTGTGACCAAAAATTTGCCATGTGACCAAAATTGCCCCAAATTTCAAGTCTTGTCCATGCACCAGCAGGCATGATTTTTCATGCTGAATCCAAAAATGCAAGCCATTTGTGATTTTGAGGTCCCAATCCTAAGCGTTGCGCCAGTGGCACGACACACAGGGAGAAAAAACTTGCATTGTGACCAAACATTTTCCATGTGACCAAAATTGCCCCACATTTCTTGAAATTTGGGCTGGAGGTTCTCTAAGAGGTACTAGGTTGGGCCATAGAGGCTTCAGCCAAGATTTGAAGCCAATATTTCTCTTTTTGCCTCTTTTTCCTCTTTGTCGCTTTGCTCAATTTTCCCTTCAAACTCCTTATCCGAGCCTTTCAACTCATGTTCCGTGCCCTGTAGTGATAGACCATCTGCCTCAGTATGGTTTTGTCTCTGTTAGCCTTCTCTAGTAGTCTCTCAAGGTGGATGTTGATGTGCTCGAGCCAAGACTCTCGGTCATTGTTAATCTCTTGCTCTAATGGAGTGAGCTCAATCCTCCTATGCTGGGCAGCTTGGCGATTCACACGGATGCTTTGCAGCTCCATGATCTCATGCTGGTCCTCAAGCTATTTGTTCCTCTACTCCAAATACCTGATAATCCATTTGGCCCTCTCTAAATTGAGTGACAAGTCTTGGATCTCTGTTTTCTTCTCCTGGATGGTCCTCCTAAGTTTAGCACTCTCCTCATCTGCATCATCATCATGAATGAGGATGAAATTGGCCTCTTGTTCACCTGATGGCCCCTCGTCATGCATGGACCTCTTGCCCTTGTCCCGTACCTGTGTTGCCGATGTCGGAAGTGAGGCCCCTTCCACCCTAGGTGGAGATAACACTCGCTTTGCTGCTGCAAACAAATGCCTACTGTCTCTCTGATATGTGATGAAAAATGGGAGGTTCATCATCTGTACCCTGGTAATGTGCATGAGCAACCTGATGTGATAGGCATATAGACGAGAGAACCTCCCCTCACAACTGAAGTATTTCATGATCAATTTCATGAGTGGAGCATATTCATCTTTCAAATATCTGAATGGAAAGACTCTTGTGAGCTACCTCAAGAAACTAGCCTTAATGTAAGGCTCATAATGCTGCCTATCCACCTTCTATTTCTTGTGCCACTGTTCTCCAACATTTGGTATTCCGGTTGCTAATGAGATAGTTTCGGGTCTCAGTGTGAAGGTGACCCCGGCCAAGATAGAGTGACCTCCATGTAGGTGAAGCACAAAAAGATGGGCCAACTCATGATGAAGTCGAACATTAGCCACCCTTTGACAAAAATCAAAACATGATAGATGCTGGAAACATGACATAGCAAGAGGACAGGCCTGCAGCTCTGTGAGGGTGGTTGGCTCATCCCTAAAATGTTTGCCACTTTTGTGATGTCTCCTGGGAGCATGTTCTTCCAAGGATGAATCACTTTGTATTTCCATCTCATACTCCAATGAATGCTCAGATGCCATGACTGCTGTGTGTAATGTACTTGGGTTTCCCTTTGATGATGGTATGAAACTAGGTGTTTTTTGTGATATCTGCCTCCAAGGGGAACAATAAAAAAAAGGGAGTGTTAGGAGGGGAATAAAATGATGGGAATAGGGGTTATGGGGGGAAATTTTGTTCATGGATATGTAGGAGGGTTTGGGTATTTTTATAAGGTAGGGTTTTGGAGAGTTATGTTGATAAATAAGAGGAGCAGATAGAGAATAGGGTTTGGTAATATTTCAGGGTAGGGAAAATAGGGAAAAATGGGATGGGGGAAGGGAACAATGGGAAGGAGGGGAAAAATGAGAGGTGAAAGAGGAGCCTTGGCATCAATACCACAAGTTTGCAACCCTATCAACAATGGCTTTGATATTTTCTAGTGGTTGGTTTTATGAATTTTAGTTGCAACTATAAATAGCCATGAACCACCATAACCTTCACAAAAATACATGAGCAATCAAGATTTAGAGCCTACCTGTCGATTTGAGGGGTTTCAAAGGCGACTTGATGCAATTTGGCACAAATTTGGGCATTGGTGGGTGTGCATCGTGTGGCAAACCCAGTGCGTCGCGCTTTGTGTATGCACTGAGCCCTTGTATTTTTACTACTGTGGGGTCGCGCTCTATGTGCCACACCCTCTATGTGCATTGTGCCCCTCTGTGTGTGCGGCGTGCTCCTGAAAATGACTCCAAACTCACTCAAATGCGTGATTTGCTCTCTCAATGACTTTGCAATGTTTCTCTATGACCTTGATTTTCACAATGACTTTGTTTGCTTGTGGAAACTTCTATATAAAGACTTTGAAGTCATATGTTTAATTTTTTTCTTCTTCAAAAACCCACTTTGCTAATGTTTCATTTTGGCTCTTTTCACTGAGTTAATGCAACACTGAATTTCACTTTTTCCTTTGAATTTTTAGCTAGAATGATGAAATTTTTTGGCACTTTTGCAGGGGTCGCATGACATGGCATTTGGAAAAGGAAACAATGATTGCACATGAAGAAATCAACTGGTGAATTTTTTGAAAATTATCACAAATGACACATTGTTTGAATTTTCTGCAAAACATAGTTTTGAAGAAGAGTTGTAATCTATCAACATGACGATGAAAATCTCTAAATCATAACTTTGTAAGGGCCTCACTCTAGCCTGCATGGATTTATTAGACATGGTTGAAGACCAAATTGATTAATCCCTAGACCTAATTATTGAAAATGACTTTTGTCCTTTAAAGTACCAAACCTTGACTGTCATAGACTTTTGTGGTCATTGACAAAAGACCTAAGCCACCAGGTGCCAGACATGAGGGGAAATGAATGATAAGACCTTTTCCGTCAGGTTATGGCATGCCCCTAGCGGAATGCAGCTAAGTGAATGGAGTGGGACTCCTAAAAATGAAATGCAGAAAGAGTTTTGATCTCTGATGGAGGACTGACCAGACCGACTCTAACAGATGGGACCCTATGAGGTGGTCAAAGTGTTTGAAAATGGAGCGATAGAGATTAAAACTATGGATGGACATAATTTTTTGTTCCTGGTAAACGGGCATAAATTGAAGATATATTTTCAGTGACTTACTAAAAGAGATTTTATGCAGCAAGTCCAACAACAGTCTAAAAAGGAGTTGGTAGGTGGTAATACCAACCTGTTGAAGATTTGATTCTTTCTTTCCCTCATTAAAAAAAATAATAATAAAAAGAACAACGAAAAAGAAAAAATGACAAAAAAAAAAATCCTGTAATTATGAAAATCAGTTGGTTGACATGATTATAGAAGGGTCAACCTAAAAACTAGCACGTTGACAGGAAGAACAAAATTTCAATAGAAAGGGAATGTTAATTGATTTTTAGATATGATGGCTACCACCAAGAAGAAGCAGGTTCAAGGGACCCAGTCCTTACCCAAGTTAACTAGCATGGAAACTTTTATTCAAGTAAACACTTAATTCCCACTGTAATTACTTTTTCCGGTGCAGTGCAGGATGACCTTGAAGACAAAATTCTGCGTTTCTTCTATTTTCCCATTTCGTAATTACCACTATTTTTCTTTTTCTAAGTCCCCAATGAATTACCCTCCTCTTTGTTGTAAGAAAACTACCCTTACCCGATCTCATAAAATCCCTTTGTTTCCCCGGAATTCTTTTCCACATCCCATTCTTATTTATCCCCCTTAGTGATATTGTTCTTGGAATCCCTACATTAGTTTTCCCTCCCATTTTGAAAATCACTCTTTTCCCACTTCTTTATTCCATCATTAATTGATTGTAGAATTTGATACAGTCAATCTAGAAGGCATGGTCATGAAACACCAAAGGATGGTGAATACAACCTTCCTTGTATTAGTTGAGGGAAAAAATAAAAATTTCCAGATATAGAGTTGTGTTCTATCGAAATTGTTATTTTGGTAAAATCCCTCATGCAAGATTCACAGTCCAAGAACAATTCAGTGCAAGTAGGATCAGTGCAAGAGTGTAGCCAAATATGGAAGCAAGTGTAAAACAAATTTCACACAGTATAGGAGTGTCCTCTGAAGAATGTTTATGGAATTTTATTACTCTACACATGAGTGATTCTTGCGCTGGAAGATCATAGAATTATATATTTTAATTGATACTTTGTTTTATCATTTACTGACTTAGGATATTTTTTAAACTACAAGATATATTGGGTTCTGAAATCTATTCTTTTGTAATGGGTACTGAAGTATGTCTTAATTGAATTATGAGGTAGACTATGGGATAATATAGGTTGTATGAAAACTAATATCTGACTCCCTTTGAAACAATCCCCCATCGCTTGTTCGTCATTGTCTTACCTCCTAACCTGATCATTATGACCGTTACAACACATTCACATAAGCCTCCGCCACATCTAATTATTATCGATCACCCCTAACATGATGATATGTATCAACATCTGATCCGAGGATCCGTTCTTTTATCATTAAACATGATCAGTTGGATGGGACTAAAAAGATGAAAGATGGATGGACCCCTGGCATACGATCCTCAGAAACTGTAGGTATCGCTCACTAAAATCCTTTTGAGTTTGTGATAGGGAATCATGGAGAATTTGAACATGGCACCCATAAGGAATGAGCTGTCATCCTTGAAGGAGATATAACAGAGTGCAGAATACCCAAACAATCTTACACTATTTCAAGAATCAGGATTCCTTCCATCTTTGCAGAAGTTCGATGGCTTCAACATGGTTGTGGTGCTAGAGTTTGTGAAGATGTTTGAAGGAGGTCGAGCTAGGGTCGGGTCATTAGAATTCAAAGTCACAGAGGAATCCATTGCTAGAGCTATAGACTTGCCAACTACAAGGAGTAGTGATTCAAAAAGGAGCAGCTTGAAAAGAAATGATGACTTCAGTTTGTGAGTAATAGAAATCTCAAAGTTAAATGGAAGAAATGGCTTCCACAGACTGCCATGCTTGGAAAATGTGTAAGACCTCCTGTACATAGTATAAAGATTTTTGAACTGCGAGGGAGGTTACACATTAGTTTTCATGTACCACATCAGGTTTTTGTTGCACTTTGAGTTGGGGAAACTTTTTAATTTTCCTTACTAACTACTCTGATGTCTCGAGAAAATTGCGGAAGGTGTGCAAAGTGGGAATGCAAGACAGGTTTCATATAAGCTATATCATCATGGGCTTATCATAATCCTCATCAAGAAAGAGTTGGAAGAGAAGGGAGTGACTTAGAATCATTCCTGAAGGAGTTTCAGGTGATGAGTGTAGGGAAGTCTCCTAGCATGAGTACAAGCAAGAAAAGGAAGGCAGAGACACCATCCCCTGCCAAGTAAAAGGGTAAAAGCACGCCGGTGCAAGCAGAAAAAAAGTCTGTCGAAGATACTCCACCCTCAACAAAGAAAAGAAAAACTAGAACCTCAAGAACGAAGAAGATTGTCTCTCTAGGGACGAATTAGTATCGGTCAAACTCTCTGATTGTGATTGATGAATCACCTCAGGTTTTGCATAAAGACCATAACCTTTTAGTGCTGGCAGATGCAGCGACCCACACCATGGTAAACAATGAAAATGTGGGAAAGGAAGATGACATATTGTTGTCTACCCTTGTTCACAGATTAAGAAAGAAGAATATGACACCAAGTGCAGGATAAGTTTAGGCAGAGGGTCACGAAAATGATGAGGCACAACATATGGATACCCTAGACAATTTCGATGAACAAGACATCAAAACCCTCAATGTTTTTGATGAACAGGGTACTAAAGTCCCTACTGGTTTAAATGAAAAGGGTATTGAATCCCCTGAAGAATTAGAAGAACAGGACATAAAAAACCCTATGGAGTTAAGTGCGCAAGGTACTGAAACCCTTCGCACGAAGGGGAGGGCATCAAAACCCTCGGTGATAAGGAAACCCTAGGCACAAAAACTTTTGGCAATGTCATAATATAGACATTGGACAACCATAATCTCAATAATGACAGGACTTGCCTTGAGTCCATTGTAGAGAAGGTATTTACACTAGAGGATATAAGAATAGAGCCCTCTACCCTCTACCTCAACAACCGAATAGTGGAATTAGAGTATAAAATTCATGGCCTAGAGGCTTTGAACCAGGTCATGAAGGAGAAAAA
>APFE030766228.1:2200-12845 GCA_000404065.3 Pinus taeda
CAAAAGGATAAAATCACACAAGGCAGCTTATCAGTCAAGGGTGCGGAAGCGATAACCCATCCCTCTAGAAACTGATGGAAAGGAAATTAGAGCATGGACCATAGGTCTAGGAGCTAAGCAGCGACTGCTGAGGCTCACTACAGCCTTAGACCTTCTCTCACACCAAAGAAGCAAATACAAGTAAATGGAACGACAGAAAGTAAAATAGAATAGCAAATAGGAAATGGAACAGAAAGTCTAAAATGGAACAGCCGTAAATGGAACAACAATCAAAAGAACTAAATCTCGCGAGTCAAAACCAACTTACTCACACTCTGCTATAACATTCTTCTCTCCTCAAGCAAACTGGATGGAATATACTTTATGGAACAACACCCATTGATGAATTATGGAACGGCAATAATTGATCATATATGCACACCTCACACTAATATAGTAATCTGACAATTAAGGATAATACGGCTATGTTTCCAAATAGAATAACATTACTTTCAGATTCCAATAATCAGGATTTCAAATGAATCAAATGACAGTAATATTCAATACAGACGCTTTGTAACAAAAATAATTGGTTGCGTCTAAAAGCATGCGATCAACTCTGAAAAGATTCAATTATACAATGCAGAGTCATTACACAAATTTCCTGAGAAAAACCATTAATGCATTAATCATAACAGAGCATAGCATAACATATGAAAGGTATATCAGATCACCGAGTAATAAAGATAAGAAAACCACGCATAAATCAAGTTATAATGATACAAAATCAAGTGTAAATATATGATACACAACAGCAGCAGCGTGCCCCACTAGAGGCTGGGCCGTTAGCCGTTAGCAGATGCTGCTGGGTTACTTCAGAAGGAAAAGAGTGAACAACAACGCCCAAATTATGTATTAATCATTAAATGGTGAAATCATTACAATAGTTGAAGCTTTGAGACTTACAGCGTAAAACAATCCTTCCTTCCTCCTATCCTATCATGAATCCTTGCTTCTGAATCTCTAATTCAAATCATCAATTCTCCATCATTCGAATCCCTCCATTCTAAAGTCATCCTGAAGTCATCCCCATCTCTGATCTTTGTTTTCATTTAAATAGAGAAAGATCAGAGAGCAGTTACAACATAGATAATTACAACATGATTTCTTTTACAAATTTGGGTTGATTCTAACCAGATGATCAACAAGAAAATATATTTCCTTTCATCTCTCAACAAAAGCAAAACGAATTTGGGTTTGCAGCTGAGATTTGGAGGACGACCGCAACTGCAAATCTGAGAAAATCATGCTCAAAGAACCCTATGTTTCTCTCTGTACAAGTCGAATTTGGGCAAACCGTTCTGCACTATAGTTATTGGGGCCCGTTCTGGACAAAACCCATGTTCCGGATTTCTCAAATTCGTCTTAATTTGCTCAGAATCTCAACCGCAAAACTGTCACTCCTTAAACCAGCGAATTTCTGAGTTGGCAGATTTAAAAATCAAATCTTCAATCTGGAAGTTACCTTGGAGGCTAAAAATGGTGAATAATGTTATAACCAACTTATTAGAACTATCATTAATAAAATAATTCATAATCATCAATTTATTATAAATAAAGGAGAATAAATAATATAAGAGCAAAAATCATCATAAAATGGAGTTATATAATAAATTATAATAAATGACATGATGAAGATTAGTGGAAATGGGTGGGATAAGTGTTCAAAAGTGATAATAATAATGGCATATTGATGGCCCAACACTTGTTATATGCCCATATGCTATTATAGTTATGATATACATGTATCACATTGATTTGTTGATCTTGCAGACAAGGTATCCTCCCCGAATTATACTAAGGTATGTTGATTTATTGTGATTTGATTTATTTAACATATTATGCATTGTAGGAAAGAGACCAAATGGCTAGAAAGGTGGCAAGCTACATTGAATCTCCCAACAAATCAGATGGCCAACATGGTGTGGGGCACTCTTTGGATTTGGCAAACACCTTGAGAAGCTTGAAAGAAGAAATAAGGAGTTGTAAGGCAGATAATGACCGAATCATACAGGCACAAGAGAAACAAGTAGAGGTTAATGCTATACTTCTTCAGAGTTTTTTAGACTTGCAATGACAAGGGCCACTTCAGATAAGCCATGGACATGAGGATATAACTAATGGGGAATATGGCAGTAGGTCTCCTGGTAGACACAAATCAGATAGATCTGACATAGTGAGAGATGGAAGGTTGTTGGAAACTCCAGATAGGAGGGGTTATGAGCATATGTACTATTGTGGTCTTAATTCTGAAAGACATCATGGTCGTCATTGGTATCATCATTACAGGAGGAATGATAGGGGATACATCCCAGATGAGTTTAAAAAAGTGAAGCCACCTACTTTTGATGGAGATATGAATAAGTCGGAAGGTGCAGAGGCTTGGATACTTGGGATGAACAAATTCTTTGAGTTGCATGAGTACAAAAATAACATGAAGGCCAAAGTAGCGATCTTCAGCTTGAAAGGTAAAGCAGACATTTGGTTGGAAGATCTGAAGTGGGTTAGAGACATCAGGATAGATGATTTGAGTTGGTGGGAGTTCAAGAGGATTTTTAGGAAGAAGTACTTGTCATATAGGTACTACAACAGTAAGGCCAAGGAACTCTATGAGTTAAATATGCGATCAATGACAGATGAAGAGTACACGACCAAGTTTATGGAAATATTGAGGTATGTATCATATCTTACTGATGAGAAGGCTAAAGTTCAACGGATTTTCAGTGGTTTTCCATTAACATTTAGAGATCAGAATGAGTATGATGAGCCTCGGTCACTTGAGGAAGTTACTAGGAAATTGAAGTATTTCTATGAACAATCAAAGCATAAGAATGAATCTCAGCAACGATGGAAGGCAAAAGAAAAAGTTAATGGTAAATGGTAGCCTAAGAGGACAAGGCCTCAGCATGCAGATGAGAAAGAGAATGTGGCACCGCAAAAGAGATTTAATGCAGCTAAACAGGGACATGAGTCGCAGCAGCGACATAGAGGTGTTGGTACTAGTCAGTTGGAGTGTTTGAAATGTGGCAAGGAATACCTTAAGAGATATTTTCCATAAAATCAGGGTGGCAGGCCTTAGATATACAATGCACAGGAGGCATAGAATATTGGGGATGTTGGTAAGAGCATTCCTCATATCTATGCGATATTTGACAATAGACAGGTAGAACACCAAGCATCTATCATTTAGATCAACGGTAAGCTTTGTGATCAAGTTATTTATCTTTTGATTGACCTTGGATCTAATTATAACTATGTTAGTCCTGACTTGGTGGATAAATGTGGTTTGAGTGAGGAATTGCATGCAGAGTCTTGGTTAGTGTAGTTCGCTACATGTACAAAGAAGCGAGTTCATCATTGGGTAAGATCTTGTGCATTTTTTGAGTGGTATGCATATCGCAACACATTTGAATGTATTACCGTTGGGATCATACAATATGTTTTTGGGCATGGATTAGTTGTATCTTCATAGAACCAAGGTAGACTATTATGACAAAGCCATTGAGTGTGTTGATGAAAATGGTGAACCAAGAGTCTTTCAGGGTAAGAACAAATCCACATCAGTTAGGATGGTGACAGTTATGCAAGCAAAGCATAGTTGTAGGAAAGGGTGTATGTTATTTCCAATGTACATTTCTAGTAATAATGGCAAGGAGGTTGAGGGCGCAAATGTGTTGATCAAGTACCCAATTTTGCAGCAATTTCAAGATGTATTTCCTGAGGACATTATAGAGTTTCCACCTCACAGGGAGGCAGACTTTTCTATTGAGTTAGTTCCAGGGGAAGCTCCAACATCAAAATAACCTTACAAGATCAGAACACTTAAGTTGGTTGAGTTGAAGTTACAATTGAAGGAAATGTTGGATAAGGGATACATTAGGCGAAGTGTATCACCTTGGGTGGCACCGGTCTTGTTTATGAAGAAGAAAGATGGAACTCTAAGATTATGCATTGACTACAGGAAGTTGAAAAAAGTGACAATCAAGAACACATACCCTTTTCTGAGGATTGATGTCTTATTCGATCAGTTGAAGGGAGCATCAGTGTTCTCGAAGATCGACTTGAGATCCAGATACCATCAGGTACGCATCAAAGAGAAGGACATTTACAAGACAACTTTCCAGACTAGGTATGGGCATTATTAGTTTGTTGTAGTTCTATTTGGCTTAACTAATGCTCCAGCTATATTTATGTGCTTGATGAATAGTGTGTTGCATCCGTATTTGGATAATTTTGTTATTGTGTTAATTGATCATATATTGGTATATTCTAAAATTGAGGAAATGCATGTCGAGCATTTAACAACAATGTTGAGGGAGCATTAGTTGTATGCTAAGCTCAGCAAGTTTAGTTTCTTTCAGACTGAAGTACACTACTTGGGGCATGTTATCTCCAAGGAGGGCATTACAGTAGATCCAAAGAAGATAAGAGCCATCATGGAATGGGTAGCTCCTAAGAGTGTGGATGAGGTGAGATCTTTCATGGGGTTGGCAAGCTATTATCGGAGGTTCATTAGGAAATTTTCACAGTTTTCTTATCCTATTACATGATTACAAAGGAAAGGTCAGAAGTTCAAATGGACAGGGTAGTGTGAGGCTAGTTTTGAGAAGCTTAAGCAGTTGTTGCACATGCACGATTGCTACAGATATAAAATCTGAAAAAAGAGTTTGTAGCATGTACAAATTCTTGCAAGAGAGGACATGGTGGAGTCCTTATGCAATATGGATAGGTGGTATGCTATGAGTCGCAGAAACTAAATTAGCATGAGAATAACTACTTGACACATGATCTTGAGTTTGTAGTGATCATACATGCATTGAACATGTAGAGGCACTATCTTCTTGGCAGGAGGTTTGTATTGATGAGTGATCATATTGGGTTGAGGTATTTGTTTGACCAGCTAAATCTGAATGCCAAGAAAGCTAGATGGTTGGCCACAATCACTAAGTTTGATTTTGAGATCACGTACATAAAAGGTAAAGAGAACAGGCTGGCAGATGCTCTGAGCAGGTGGGTACAGGTAAATCACTTGACAGCTGTGAGATCCTATGGGACAAACTTGTAGGATAAGATATTGTAGATAGGTAAACAAGATGTTAGGTATATGGAGATTATGCACAGGTTGCAGTAGGGTGATGGTACAGGTACAAGTGTAGGTACAAGTACATGTAGTGGTATGGGCACAGGTGGTAGTATAGGTACAGGCACATGTATAGGAACAGGTATAGGTGCAGATGAACAAGGTATGGATTATTGTCTTAAAATGGATGGATTGGTCAAATTCAGGGACAAGATTATGTGCCAAATAACAATGAGCTCAAGAACATGATTTTGAGAGAGTTTCATGTGAAACCTTATTCAAGTCACCTAGGTTATCAAAATATATTGACTACAGTGAATAGATATTATTATTAGTTTAATCTAAAGAGGGTTGTAGCAGAATTTGTGGCTAGGTGTTTCTATTGTCAATGAGTAAAGGTAGAGTGGAAACATCCAAGTGGACTTCTATAGCTGATCACAATTCCAGAGTGGAAATGGGAGTTCATTTCCATGGACTTCATCAAAGGGTCATTGTAGACAGTGAGACAACATGATTCCATCATGGTTTTTGTGAACATGTTTACGAAGGTTGCACACTTCATTCCAGTGAAGTCTACATTCTCATCTAGTGATGTGGCATAGGTATTCATCAAAGAAGTGATCATATTGCATGGTGTCCCAAAGAAGACTGTGTTAAACAAGGATAAGAATCTCACTTCTGATTTTGGGATTTATTTGTAAGTTTTGGCACAAAGTTGGCCTTCAGCACAACTTATCATCCGCAGACAGATGGAGAGACAGAAAGGGTCAATAGGATATTACAGGACATGTTGAAGATGTATGTGATGCATCAACAACAAAAGTGGGAAGAGTATCCCCCCTTGGTAGAGTTCGCATATAACAACGGTTATCAAGAGTCATTGAGGATGCGTCTTTTTGAGGCATTGTATGGGCGAAGTTTCAATACTCCCATTAGTTGGAGTGATATGGTTAATAGGGTGTTAATTGGACCATAAATGTTGGCAGACATGGAAAAATAAATGCAGTTTATAAAGAAAAATATAAAGGAAGCACAAGATAGGCACAAAAGGTATGCAGATCAGAACAGGTTATTCAAGGAGTTCCAGGTTGGGGAACTAGGGTACTTGTGCATCAAATCGAAGAAGAGCTCCTTGCATATTCGATCATGTGCTATGCTGGCACCATGGATTTGTGCTACCTTCAGTATCATTGAGACGATTGGGCCAGTAGCAGAGTTCCAAGTTGGGGAACATGTGTACTTGCACATCAAACTGAAGAAGAGCTCCTTGTGGATTGCATCATGTGCCAAGTTGGCACCATGATTTTGTGTACTGGTACATAGTGGTTGCATGTATGTTTTTCTTTCAAATCCGTGTTTACTTGTTCCTTGCCATGTCGATGACCTATTGTGAACTAATTTACAATTAACTTCTAGCATGTTCTTGTTTATTGTGTGTCTGATTTGGTTTTAGCTTACTAACCCCTCTCATGGCAGATCTCTTCTTATTGTTGTTGAGACTTTCTTGTACCTCTTTCTGCAACTTTCCAATATTGGGTTGATTTTTCTTCACTGCCTAAGCATTTCATTCTTGTCCCACTCTGACACCTTCTAATCTAGGTGGAAATTGGTGGCCACCCTCCTATTCCACTTGGACCGCCAACACTGTCTCTTTCAGTTTTCCAGTTTCCTTAATTGTAGCATAGTTTAATAGTTTTGGCAGTTTTTCAGGTCTTGAACTTCCGAAGTCATTTTGAGGCCCTAAACGACATTTTTATGGAAAACAAAGATATTGTAAAAAGTCCCAAGTGGGGTCACTAGTTTGATTTTGACCTACTCTTCAATATCTTCAAAACGATGTATTATGATAGCCAAATGGAGATCGTATGCCAAAATTACGACCCTAGGAAATTGATGTATCAATTTACCCAAATAGGGTCCACAGTTTTGGCACTTCATCTCCTAGGGTTAAGTTTATGGATGTCTAGGTTTTTCCATATTTTCTCAACAATAAATAGGTATTGGAGCCTCATTGTAACACATTTCAAAGGCATCTATCTGCCACATATCTTCTCAGAGATAAGCTACCATCGCCCGAGCTAGTCTTATTTCCATTATATTGTAAACATATTTCAATATTTGATATTAATGAAAAGAAGTGGTATTTCCGCTACATCCTTGTATTTATGGTTATATCTATAATTTGTTGTGTTCCTGTTTAAATTTGGATCAGCGGTATAAGAGCGATCTGCTCTTTCTCTGTTTTTATTTTCATGTCCCCAAAGAGATCGGGATATAAAGAGTTAGGGCTTGAAATGGTGAAACCTTTGCAAGACCACCCTCACAAATCCCGAAGGCCTCCCATGGGGGAAGAAAAGAAAGATGAGGGGACAAGAGATTCTTTCAAAATCTTGGTTGAAGAAGCCCTCAAGCGACAGAGGAATGTGATGATGGACAAATTTTCCCAGATCCTTCAGTGGCTACCCAAGGGCGACGCATCTACTTCCAGCAGCTACACTGTAAGTGCCACACCCTTTAAGGTACAAGTTAGCTTTGACATTCCCATATTTGAGGGTCAAATAGATGCAAATGTCATAGATAAATGGTTAAATATACTAGAAGGACATTTTTCTTTTCATGATTTTTCTAGCCGGGAAAATATTACTTTTTCTCCTCTCAAAGATGCCCTGCAAGTCAAGGTCTGGTGGGAAACTTATTGTGAGCAGAAGGATGAAAGTAAGCCCTCACTATTTTCAGCCGCACCCACTTGGGATTCATTCTGGGACACCATCAAGGAGAAGTACTACCCTTTCAGGAGCTATGAGGATAAATACATAAAGTGGACCACACTACGATAGGGAAGGGACCGAGATGTGTTGGAGTTTACCAATGTTTTTCATACCCTTCGCACGAATTTGGGTATAAATCATTCACAGAAACATTTGGTACTTATGTAGCATAGCTTCCTACATAGATACATCCAGGATTATATGGATTTCTTGGACATCTCCTCGCTCGACACAGTTTACTGATACGTTGTCAAGATCGAGTAGAATCTTAAATAGAAAAAGTGAAACTTTGGATCTACAAATCTGAAGCAAGGGAAAGGCACCCCCAAATCTCATAGCAAAGGGAAAGGCCAAGGCAAGGCGACTCAAGAAAACCCACTGAAGCTGCAAGAAAATAAAAACACCATGAAGAAAAAGAGCTCCACTCACAACACATGTGAGTGTCAGGTCAAGTAGTCACTAGTGGCCGAGCTGAAGGCTTTTGAGTCTGATGCATGTTCTGACTCTGAGTCAGAACCCAACAAGGGGAATGGAAAAGGGAAGAAAATCATTGACGCAGAGCCTAGTTCCATTTTGGCCACCACCAAGATCCAAAAGATTGATCCTAAAGATCCAGAAGAGGGGGAGTGCCTATTCCACTCACAGAAGTTGGTAAACGGTTCTCTACTGCAGTTCATTGTCAAAAGAGGGAGCCAAAAGAACCTCATTTCAGAAGAGTTCATGAAGCAGATGGACCTACTAACTACATCACATCTGCAACCATATAACATCAAGTGGATTCACCAAGGATGAGATCTTTGCATCAGCCAATAGTGTCGCCTTCCCTACAACATCAAGCCCTTCATGGATGAGGTATTGTGTGATGTTGCTCCTCTTGAAGTTTGTGATGTATTATTAGGAAAACCATAATTATGGAAGCAACATGATGTATATGAGTTTAGACCTCACTCTATTATTATTTATTTGGGTACTAAGTTATACAGGATAATGTTGGCTTAAGGGGGCTTAACCCAATTTCAAAATTTTTCGTGACAACCAACAAAAACCTCACTACTAGCCCTTTCGGCAACAACCTACATAGAGGAGGCTACAGTCTCACCTAAATTAGTATTGGGGGAACCTAGAACCAGGTTTCTACATCCAGAGATGATGTGATAAGCGGTCTTAAGCTCTTGTAGCTAAGTTCTACCTTCGCGTAGACCGGTATCCTGTTATGGCTTGCTACTACAATTCTAGGAAAATGACCTTTAGACCTTTGCAAAGGTTGGTGATCAGTCTTCACAGACCCTAAAGAGGAAAACTATCCACTTTTGCACATTAATTAATAACCCTAGATCTGTCTTCGCGTAGATCTACCCAATTCATCATAAATCATAACATAATTAACCCTTAACTTCGCGAAAAAAGAGAATTACTTAAGTCAAGCATAAATATGATAGATTCAGTAGATTTGCGCAAAATTTACACATTATTTCATAGAAAACATATCATTGGGCTATTATAACATAACATAAATAGAATTAACAATAATACTTAGATGCAAGATATTTCTCCAAAAATCATCTTTATTTAGCTTCAGTGTTCAAATTATAGACTTCTTAACCCTGCACACTCAGTTGCAGGGGTCCGCGTGTTATAAAATTATATATTACAGAGCAATGGAACACATAAAATATTGCATAAATATAAACACATAAAACAAGAGAGACACAGATATACGCGGTTCACCCAGTTTAGGCTACGTCCACCCCAAACAGCCAGTCCTTCCTTTCTATTATCTAGAAAAATGAAGAGACACAACCTACAGCAAATCCACTGTAATATCCTTTGTTTTCTCTCATAGTCTCACCTCTCTGCTTCTCGCTCAGAGAATACACATATATTACACAGACTCAATACAATGCCCTCATACAAAGAAAGGGGTTGCCTTCTAGGGCAAAAAACCGTAAACTAAACATAAGTTCTACCGTCAGATCATTCACCTAATGAACAGCCCAGATTGACTAGAAATTACTATACGTTTTTAGAATCTGAAATCGGATATTCCATAGTTTTCATCTTTGACAAAGCAAAGATGAAAACTATGGAATATCCGAGTTCAAATTCTAAAAAACCTAACCACATAAATCTACAATCCATTATAATTACTATACTTTTACAAGGCAATTTTACATCTGTTTTTAGCTTCGAGGGCGCTTCCCTCGAGTCCCCGCCGGGGGACCTTTAGCCCCCAGACCCCCCAGCTGAGGGGGATCGGCCCCCCCGCACCCCCCCACGTGGAGGGGTGTACAAACTTCCTGGGGTATACATCCAGCTGAAACAAAGACCTATGAACAATCATGCTCCACACACAACAATCTCCCACTTGGAGAATGCTTGTAGCAACTCCACCGCTGCTTCATTGGCTGGACAATGACTCCTCTTTGGACCTAGCTATTTCTCATCTTCATCGTCATCCTCGAAGACCAATTGAAACTGATCATATTCTCAGTTTCTCCCTAGTTACAACTTTTGTTCGCATATCTACAGGATTCTGGCTAGTGCGTGTCTTTTCCAGCTTCAACTCTCCATCTTCCAACATTGATCATATGAAATGGTACTTGAGCTACATGTGTTTAGTCCTGGAATGAAACACTGAGTTATTTGCAAGATGAATGGCACTTTGGCTATCACTGTATAACGTGCCCATATCATGCTCCTTACCCAATTCACCCATAAACCTTTGTAACCAAATCATTTCTTTACTAGCCTCTATAGC
>APFE030766228.1:16011-32331 GCA_000404065.3 Pinus taeda
GCACCGACAACATCATCAAACTTTAAAGTACTAGATCCAGAAACAAAGTTACTAATGGCCATTACTAAACCATTCCAACTTTCTGGTAATGAGCACAAGAATAACAGAGCTCTAACTTCATCATCAAAGTTTACCCCTACAGAATATAACTGACTTGTAACAGTATTAAAATCATTTAAATGGTCTGCAACAAATCCACCTTCCGACATCTTCATATTAAATAACTGTTTCATAAGAAATACCTTGTTTGCGGCCGAGGGTTTTTCATATAGTTTCTCCAACGCCTTAATCAAACCCTCTGTCGTTGATTCCTTCGAAATTTTGAAGGCGACCGACGCTGCAAGGCACAACCGTATTGTTCCAAGTGCCTTTCTATCAAGAAGGTTCCATTCTTCATCTGTCATATCTGTCAACATCTTTGCTTTTCCACCCAATGGTAGGTATAGATCTTTCTGATACAGATAATCCTCCATCTGCATCTTCCATAGTGAGAAGTTTTGGTCGTTAAATTTCTCGACCATAAACTTACCATCTTCCGCCATTGCTCCCACTCGAACGAGGAACCCTTCTTTCCTGCGAGTTTATCAGCCAAATAGAACTTTGGCTCTGATACCATTTTTTATAAAATTATATATTATGGAGCAATGGAACACATAAAATATTGTAGAAATATAAACACAGAAAACGCATAAAATAAGAGAGACACAGATATACGTGGTTCACCCAGTTTGGGCTACGTCCACCCCGAACAGCCAGACCCATGTCCGTCCTTCTATTACCAGCAAAATGAAGAGACACAACCTCATCAAATCTGCGTGAATTCCTCTGTTTTCTCTCAACAGTCTCACCGCTCTGCTTCTCGTCAGAGAATACCATATATTAACGACAACAATAAAAGCCCTCATACAAGAGAGGGGTTGTCTTCTAGGGCAAAAAACCCTAAACTAAACATAAGTTCTACCGTTAGATCATCCGCCTAATGAACAACCTAGATTGACTAGAAATTACTATACTTTTACAAGGCAATTTTACATATGTTTTTAGCTTCGGGGGCACTGCCCTTGAGCCCCCTCCGGGGCACCACTGGCCCCCGGACCCCCTAGCCAGGGGAGATTATCCCCCCCGAACCCTCGTGGGGGGGACAAGTCCCCCCCGCACCCCCCTGCATGGAGGAGTGTACAAACTTCCTAGGGTATACATCTAGCTGAAACAAAAAACCTCTGAACAATCATGATCCACACACAACACTGTGCACTCAGCTGCGGACTTACCAAAATCTCCTACACACTTAGCTGCAGGAGCCTTCCCCTTCTACCTAAATACAGGACGTAGAGCCTTCCTACCTTAACACTTCCCCAGAACAATCTCTATCTTGACTTGTCTTAGTTACTAATTACCTCTTCTAGACTCACTATAACTCAAATATATAGCATTTCCAATACAATATTGTGCCTCGCAACCCATGGGTGAGTCTCAAAACTGACTTATTACTTACCTGAATAAGGGGCTAAAACCCCTTTGACCCCTATCTAGTTGTGCTCCACAAACACATTTCACAAAAACTTTAAATTCTTTACAAAACTGGGTTAAACTAACCACAAAACTAACTCTAGGGACCCTATCCCAACAAGCCCCCAACACAAATATGGTGACTCACCCTCGAGTCACTTGGTTGGCACCTCGATCTTGCTGCGGAGGTCACCCAACTCAACCTATAAATTTGTTATGTCAGCAACGCTCTGCATTGTGGCCTGTTGCACTTCCTCTACCAATTTCTTTTTCATCGAGCCTTCCATTGTTAGGCGCATTGTTCTTGTGTCTGTTGAAGCACCCTTCGCTTTTCTTGAAGTAATAGAGTAAGCTGGCAAGCTTCCTCTATCCATGGTAACTTTTAATATGGACTTTAGAAGGGCCTCTTTCCTCTGTATTTCTTCCGTCTGTTATTACAGCTGCTTACCTTCCTGCAATTTCGTGAGGCATTGTGATGGTGCCAAAATGCACGCAATCGCTTGTACTTCATCATATTTGCACTATGTCTACCTGGTATCTGTGTTCCACCTTTGCAAGTTTCGGTCCTCCTATAAGTTTTTCCACAAATCCATGGCTTGGTCAAACATCATTCTATATTTTGTGACTGCGTTACCCAATGTGCCCATATTTTTTAGGCAATGTTGCAAATATTGGACTAACAATCAAGTCCTCCCAAAACTTACAATTCACACGAAGACAATGATAGGGCTCAGACACAATTCTTAGAATGAAAAGTGTTCTTCAGTAGACCAACATGCTCAAGTTATAGGAGGTTTTGAGTTCAAATCCAACTATTCCCTCCAATTTATGATCATAAATGCATCTTTGGTGGCAGACATTCAAACATTTTTGCCATAAATGGTGTCTACTTGCTCCTCTTAATAGAATTTTTTCCATCAAATCATGAATAGTAACTCCAATGACTACTTTTGGACCCATCTACACATCACCATCCTCCATGGCGCAGCTCATTCAACACAACTTCACTTGTTGTACTCCTATCATCCATTGCACAGCCTCCCTACCTTGATTTTCAATTTGTCCAGAAACGTAGTTTATAGTCCTGCAATCCCTTGCAATTTCCGGGATTATTAAGACTGTCTTGCTTCCATATAGTCATTACGCAGGGGCAAGATCCCCTGTGTACAACTTCAACATACTTCCATTCACTTTCCCAGGGAATGGCTCCCAATTTAGCTTCACAAGTTGAACTTTGCCACCATCCATGATCTCCTTAATAACATATGGCCCTAACCAATGCATTTGAAACTTTCCTGGACATTTTGTGAACTTGTTGTCATAAAGCAGCACTAAATCGTCTATCTTAAAAGCATGCAGCTTAATATGCCTATCGTGCCATGATTTATCATGTTCCTTTTTCACTTGCTAGTGAAATCCGACAAGAAAACAATTGTCTTTTAACTCCATGATCTGTGCGAGCCATTCCTCCAAGGTCTCGTGATCTGCCATCTCTGTTAATGTTGCAATACATACACTTGGCACAATATACTCCATGGTCATTACCACTTCAATTCCATAGACTAGCCTAAACAGTGTTTGGCATGTCAACCTCTTGCAGGTATTCCTATAAGCCCATAGAACTTATGAAACGCACATATCCCAGTCATTCCTCTATGTGTTACAAACCTTCGTCAATGCATTTTCGAAAATTTTATTAAATGCTTCCACTGTTCCATTCACCTATGGGTGATAGGGTGAAGGCTTCCCCATCCGTTGACAAGCATAGCATGCTTTGCAATATGCCTTAGACTCCTTGTGTAATGTCATCCACAATAGCCCAACACGCAAAATATTATGTGTGGTTGCTTTCCCTACATATTGACCTCCTACCACTCCTCCATGTGCTTCAACAAGGATACTAGCGCGTTCAAACTTTGGAACATACCGTTTCATTATCTCATATGTTCCCATATTATACAAATGACGTGAAATCTTTGAAAATTCCACAACGTGGACTACTAACTCCTTCTTTTGCTCCATAGAATAGCCTTCCAGAGTTGTTTTGTTGTTAAAAATTGAACGATATCGGAAAAATGATTGTTATGTGACATGTACAACAAAGATTTTCACATCCGGCAATCCTTCCTCCAAACTACTTGGTTCTTCACCTATTTCAATCCTTGATAGATGGTCTGAACCCACTTTCAGCCTTCCAGGCTTTACAATCACTTCAAATTCATATTCCTGAAAAGATAGTAACCATTGGCATATCTCCCCCCCCCCAACATAGGATTATTTACTAGATAATTTAGCACAGAGTGATCTGTATACATTTTAAAGTGACCACCCAACAAATAATGCCTAAACTTCTGCAGCACGTAGACCATCGCCAGCCCTTCATGCTCCGTAGTGGAGTAATTCTTCTCAACTTTGGATAACTTTCTGCTCACGAAAGCTATCCGATGACCAATCTCTCCCTCACCTTCTTGTGTTAATATTGCTCCAAGCACAATGCAAGAGGCATCTAAATGCACATGGAACTCTTTCTTATAGTCCAGAAACACTGAAATAGGTGCAGTCACCATATTTTCCTTCCAAACATCAAAATTTCACTCACATTCATCATCCCAAAAAAACATCACATCTTTATTTAATAACTTCTCCACGGGTGTGGTTATCTGGGCATACGCCTTGATAAACTTCGTGTAATACGCAGTGTGCCCCAATGTCACACGCAACTGTTTCACATTCCTAGGAGCTTCCAAGTTCACAATTATGAGACCTTCACAAGGTCTACCATCAATCCCTGTTTACATATGACATGGCCGAGAAAAATCCCAAAGGGTACAAAGAATATGCACTTCTTCAAGTTCAGCACGATCTAATACCTTTGATACGTATCCATCATAAGGCACAGACTCGCAACATGGCACTTCACCAATCCAAACACAGTCCAATCATAAAAATACAACTCCGGCAATTTGTGAATAAACTCCTTGAATGTTGTGATTACTACTTGGGATAATATTGTAGGTGAGTTCTTCAATCGAATGTAATTACTGTCAGTAAATGAATATAACTCCTGTCGCCAACATTATCTAACACTTCGCCAGTAAACGGTGTTGGAAACGGATCATGTACGCAAGCATCATTCAGCTTTCTCAAATCCACACAGATACAGATTTCGCCTTTCTGTTTCTTCTCTTGGACCACCATGGGACTTACCCAATCTGATTCCTCTATTAACTCAATAATACAGACATCTAGCATCTTATCCAGTTCTTGGCGCACCTTCTCTTTATATTTTGGATTTAGCTGATAAGGCCTCTGCTTAATGGGATTCGCATTCGTCTTCAATTTAATCTTCATAACATCTAAATCTCTGATGATCCATTTCAAATCCAAAAAATTCGTTGCAAATAAATACTGGTACTCGCACAGTAGCTCAACTACCTTATCAACCATATCTTCATCTCAATAGTCTCTTATCTTTGAAAACTTAGCTTCTACCTCAGACCTAATGTTTACTTGTCGATTTTTCAAAGGTTCTGATATATCCAGGTTTACCACCTTTGGTCCTTCAACATCTCTTTGTCTTTCTATCTCTGGAAGTGTAATATTTCGTGGATCATCTTCTTCTTATTCAATAGTCACATTATTACACTCTAGCACATGGTGCAACTGTGTACTCCAATCCAGCTAATCCCATTCTACCGGTTCCTCTGGTGTTCTAAATATAGCTACTTTGACCTCCTAGAGCACTTCATCAATGCTCTCAAACCCATCCTCAAAACTGAAAGTGAATAGAAAACTCTCCCTTAAGATGTCCCATTTAGTGGTTCCATGGCAAAGCTCTGTCTCCAAATACCAGGTCCTTGGGAATGTATCTAAGGTATGACAAAAAATGTGCACACATTATGGTTGTGGTTCTGTTCGCTAGGCCTTAGTCCATCGTGCCAAATGATTGCGCGGATCATCCTTCCCACTATATTTTTATATCATCTGAGTATTAGCATATCCAAACCTTAATTTCATCATCCTCCTATATTCCTTCCATCCAGCAAAGTTCTCCTTGTGTGTACCCCACCAACAGGCAAGCGTAGCGCCAACTCCAATGCCTAGAATTGGTGTTCTTCCAGTACTGCCCTTTAAAATTCATCTAAAAATAGCTTCACATCAGTCAAACCAACATAATGCGGAATATTTATTACCTCATTTGAGACACGCCATAATGACTTGGTCATCATATTGCAACAGAGCGTAGATACTTCATGCAGCAGATTCTGCTAGTGTTCAAGTTCTTCATTTGAATATGAGGTGGAGGAGTTATCCTTGTCCCACGCAATTCATCCATCGATTGTGGGATTGATCCAATCTTCATCTCATGTTCTTATCTTGTATATCTGATCCAAAATGCCATCATTTTCTACATATTCGTGAACAGGTTCAGTATAATGCACTCCTTCTGCAAGAGCTAGTGACACTACAACCCTGAGCGACTTATTTTTGAATGTCATCTTCCACTTCTTCAAGTTGATAACCCCGTTCATATCAATAGCCCAGTCAATTCCTAGCAGCATGGGGTATGGGTTACTATCATACACTATTTCAATGACCTCAAAGTCAGCCAGTGCAATCGCACCCTCAATGTTTACCGTTACATCATATAAGTGCCCCATAGGGATAATATTCTGTTGATTTTCCATGCACAGCTAAATAAGCAACCACTATAGCACAGGTCTCCCATTCCTCTCCCATGTTTGCTTAGGCAGGAAATTTGCATCAAACCCAAGATCCATGCTTACCGGGTCCATTTCCTATCTACGCGGTCAGCCTCATCTCGCACCCTGTTCGCGTCTTATGCTTACCAATCTTTCTTACTGTAAGTTGTTAAGTAGGAGTCTTTTCTTTATTAGTGCACTTGTCTATTATCTCTTGAAACCCATCTACTTCTTTCTAATCGTGCAGTAACTTCACACAAGTCTTCAAAAATGTAGCTAGTACTGAAGGATCTACCTCTTGCATAGCACTAGTCTCTGTCAATTTATCCTAACTTCCTAAGGTCGAGGCCTCAACGAAATTCTTCTTTGCTTCCATGAAAGTATCTTTAGCATGATTAAGAACACAATCTACTTCCTTCTTAGCGGCCTTGCGCACCCATCCATCTTCCTCAGGTTGCTTACCATTATCTTCTCCAATCACCATACCACTTCTGGTCACTATATTTACGTTGTGATCTTCCTAGTGGGGCTCAACCCTCATCATTTGAAGGTTCTGCGTAGGCTCCTAAGGTTGTGCCTTCTTTTCTTTCATCTTTTCCATAAGGACCAAAAATTTCTCTATGAAATGGTCAAATTGTCAACAATACTGACATGATAGATGTGTGGGGTTTGTACAATCTTGCGGAAAGTCCCCTTCTTTGCCACAATTATAGCAGATTACCTTCCCATGCCCTCGACCTAGTCCAACGCCTCTTCCTCACCCTCAGCCTTGGAATACTCCATGCGCAACTCCTGCGCCTTGACACTGAGGTTAGTTCTCTGCTTGCATTCAATAGGTAGGGGTTTTATCCATCATCATCTCATAGCTTCTACAATGGCATTCATCATTTCCCACCGATTTATAGAAATTGTAAAACAACTGGTGAGGGATCTATACAAACTTCTACAACAAATGGCAATTATTATTGGCATGTTGTCCTGTAACCTGACAAATAGCGTACCACATCGAAGCTCCCACACTCGTCCCAACATTATTCTCTGGTTTTAAGGGAACATGCCCTCCCCCAATAATATAGTTCTTATAAACCGGGCAATGGTACTTATCATGTCCATGGTTTTTACACTTCAGACACTAGACCTCAACGCACACCTTGACTAAGTTTCCTTCCCTTTCTTCAGGCTCTATAATTCCAAGTACAGGATTTCTAGCTGTGAGTGAATATGTTGCATTCCAAGGTTCGTATCCTATATAGGGGAGGCATCCAAGCTCATCGCTATTTCCAAATCTTCAACTTGTATTTCTATCTCTACTGTGACAAATGCACTATTTAATGTGGCAAGAGTAATGTTATATATCAGTCGTGATGCTGGGAATCTGTGATTATCATATTGGCCTGCCTGATCAGGCATTTCAACCTTTAATTTAAATCCCAAGGTGTCTCATCTACCTTCTGTCTAATTTCCTTAAACTCAATTACTGAATGCACCTCTAACTTAGGCTTATTGAACTCCCTATTCGGAGCTAGCTGGGTATCTGCCAATGTCGCATTAGGGTTATCAGTGCAATACTTGATGTACCATGTTAATACATGATCCTGTAAGGTTGTAACCAACTGTGCTTTATTAATATTATCATCCATAATCTGTTGTGTTGTCTAGACAGCTCCTGCGACAAACCAAAATTGTTCAGGATCTTCGCTCCCTACTCCTTTAAAAACTGGCATCTTAATCACATTCACCATGTTAAATGGTGAAAGTGGAGGTCAAGGGGGTGAAGGTGTAGGTGTATGAGGTGGAGGTGGAGGTGGAGGTGGAGTGGATGGATGAGGTATCCACGGGATACCTTGTGTAATTAATTGAAATGCAATTTGAAGTGTAGCCAACATCGTCCCTTCGTCGTTGCTTGAACGAGGTTTAATGAACAAACTATATTCTGGGTTGGATCCTCCGTTTCTTCTAAAGAATCTCCCGCTTCCTGTCGCCCCAAACATCAAGGTAAATACATAACCTTATTTTCACATAACAACATTTTAATCCCAGTCTTTAAAAATTTCAAATACTTACCTCGCGGTCATTTAAAGAGCCTTATTTCTGCTTTTCTATAGCTGATATTTCTGTCGATTGCGAAATAAGTCACAAAACTTCCCAATTTGTGATCAATCTAGTGATCCACAACCTGCGCAATATTGTTTTTTGATGCTTCCAGATGTCGCACTAATTCAGGGTCCACACTATAGGACCATCAAGCCTCCATGTACCTTGACTATTAGCCAACTTAGAAACCACTCGTGTAATTTCTCAAGGAAGAAACAGAAGAACGCGTTGATCTCGTCTGTGTACAAAAATATCTGCAACCAATGTTCCTTATATAATTTAGGGCTCCTATTCCCTTGAGTTGTAAATGCATGCATGTTTCGATCAATCCACTTGTTAATATGTTTCTTTATAGGAAACCATTTATCACACATCTCTAAGATAGATCTCGGTCTCGGAAATGAAACCATTTGTTGGCTTAAGAGCCCATGACCCAAGTTTAGATTTGTTTGCGCCAACCAACAAAACCCTAACTGTTGGCCCTTTTGGCTACAACCTGCATAGCGCAGGTTGCAGCCTCACCTGAAGCAGTATTAGGGGATGCTAGAACCAGGGTTCTACATCCAAATACGATGTGATAAGTGGTCTTAAGCTCTTGTAGCTCAGTTCTAACTTTGCGTAGATCGGTATCATGTTATGGATTACTACTGTAATTATGGGAAAATGGCCTCTAGACCTTTGCGAAGATCTACGATCAGTCTTCATATACCCTAAAGAGCCAAGCTATCCACTTTTTCACATTAATTAATAACCCTAGATCTACCTTCACACAGATCTACCCAATTCATCAGAAATCATAACATAATTAACCTTTAACTTTGTGAAAACAGATAATTACTAAATCACACATAAATATGATAGATTCCATAGATTCACACAACATTTACACATTATTTCATAGAAAATATATCATTGGGCGATTAGAACATAACATAAACATAATTAACAATAATACTTAGATGCAAGATATTTCTCCAAAATTTGTCTTTCTTTAGCTTCAACGTTTAGATTGCAGAATTCTTCACCCTATGCACTCAGTTATAGGGGTCCACGCACTCAGTAGTAGACTTACCAAGGCCTCCTGCACACTTAGTTGTAGGAGCCTTCCTCTTTCGCCTAAGTACAGGAAGCAGAGCCAGTACAGGAAGCAAAGCCTTACTTCCTTAGCACTTCCCCAGAACAATCTCTCTCTTGACTTGTCTTAGTTACTAGCTGCCTCTTCTAGACTCACTATGACTTAAATATATAGTATTTCCAATACAATACCATGTCTCGTGGCCCATGGGTGAGTCTCAAAACTGACCTATTACTTACCCAAACAAAGGGCTAAAACCCCTTTGACTCATATCTAGTTGCGCGCTCTGCATCCACATTTCACAGAGACTTTACATTATTTAAAAAACCTTTACAAAACTGGGTTCAACTAACCCCAGGGACCCTATCCCAATAGATATTGTAGGTATGCCCACCTACCGCCATCTCTTTGATCTCTGCTAAGTAATGCAGTTAGGTCATCTCTGAGACTGGGAAATTTGTTTTATTTATGATTCACTATCAAAGTAAGAGGAAGATCGTAGCCACATCCATGGCCCATGGGAAGGGTTCCTCCAAGCAACAGAAGCAGGTGGATACAGTCGTGGAAGTATAAAGGGACATATTCTCCTCACCCACAGGGGAACTCTTACATTGTCAGGTCGAGCATTCAATCAATCTGACTCTCGAAGTGCCTCTACCCAATGGGTCGATATATCGTCACTCCATTCTGGAAAATGAAGAGATCAAGCAGAAAATACATGAGTTGTTGCAGAAAGGGCACATCTGACCAAGTTCCTCACCTTGTGGGAGCCTGATTGTACTTGTACAGAAGAAGAATGGGACATGGAGGCTTTGAATTGATTCTCGGACACTAAACTAAATCGTTGTCAGGAATAGTTATCCAATCCCATGGATTGATGACCTACTGGACCAACTCAAGGGGGCCAAGTATTTCAGTAAGATCAATCTGAAGTCTTGTTATCGCCAGGTTCCAATAGAGCCCACAGATGTATGGAAGACTACCTTTAAATCCAAGGAAGGCCATTTTGAATGGTTGGTTATGCCCTTCAAGTTACAAATTTCCCTGCTACTTTTATGAGGCTAATGGATGACATATTGTGGCCCTTCACCAACTCATTTGTTTATCTGGATGACATCCTCATCTTTAGCAAGAGTTGGGAAGAACACTTGCAACAGATTCGACAGGTCCTTCAAACCCTTCGGCAACACAAATTGTATGCCGACATGGAAAAATGCACCTTTGGCATGAGCCAGGTCCAATACCTGGGTCATGCATGTGGACTCGACCAAGATCCAAGTCATTCGGGATTGGCCAACCTCAACCACTCTAACAAAGCTTCATATATTTTTGGACCTTGCAAATTTCTATCAGAGGTTTATGTTGGGATTCTCCCATATCACTTAGCCTTTGAGTCAAATTACTAAGGGCGGTGTGAAACAAGAGTTATCCTCATCTGAGTCCCAACAGAAGTCATTCATCGAGTTGAAGCACCACCTCTTCTCTACACTGATACTCACACTGTCAGACCTGAAACAACCATTTGAAATCGATACCGATGCCTCAAACTATGCTATTGGTGCAGTCCTCACCCAGCACGGGAATCCAATAGCCTATCATAGTGAGACTCTTTCTGATACAATTCGGAAGTACCCCACCTATGATAAGGAGATGTATTCCATCGTATAGGCTTGCCAACAATGGAAGCACAACATTCTAGGGAAGGAGATGGTCATCTACACCAATCACCAACCTTTTCATTTTATACAGACAAGAGGGAAGTTGCAGAACAATCATCATTAGAATTGGTCTACATATCTACAACAATTCCACTTGAACATTAAACACAAAAAGGGTAGCACCAATCATGTTGTAGACTTCCTCATCCAGCTCCCAATTGCAACATTGACTACTATTCTCAACTCTTGTGGTCACAAGACCTCTGGATGGTTGCAACTATACAAAAATGATCCAGAGTTCGCCTTGACATACCAGATGCTAGTAGCTGGCAAGAAAGTTCCTAATTTCCACCTCCAGGACATGTTATTATGCTACCTAGGCCACTTTTGTGTTCCTTCAAGTGAGTGTGCCAAGTTGATTTTGGAGGTGCACTACAGTCAGGTCACAAGACACTTTGGTGTGGAGAAAATTGTTGTTGTACTA
The DNA here is from genome assembly GCA_000404065.3 of Pinus taeda. Taxonomy (NCBI): domain Eukaryota; kingdom Viridiplantae; phylum Streptophyta; class Pinopsida; order Pinales; family Pinaceae; genus Pinus; species Pinus taeda. The sequence continues at coordinate 27,535 of APFE030766228.1, forward strand.
TAAAAGTACTTTTATTGGCCCAAGCTCCAACTAGATGTTGGGAAATATATCAGATCCTACATTTCCTGCGCCATCGCCAAGCCAATCATCAAGAAGCAAGGCCTCCACACACTTCTGCCTACTCCCAACCAGTCGTGGGAATCCATCTCGATGGATTATATTTCTGGCCTCCCTTCTACCAAGCATGGTAATGACAATGTATTTGTGGTCTAGGACAGATTTTCCAAGATGACTATATTGGCGGCCTGCAAGAAGATTATCACAACAGAGGACACTACCAAATTCTTCTTTGAATGAGTATGGGTACATTTTGGGATCTCGTAGACCATTCTATCATATCGGGATGGCAGGTTCCTAATCACATTATGGTCAAGCCTCTGGACACTATTGGACACCAAGCTCACCAAATCAACTGCCTTCCATCCCCAGACTAATGGCTAGACGGAGGTCGTCAATAGGATGATAGTGCACATGCATGTGCAACTCCAAGCATCCTCGAACCTGAGATGAGAGTCTTCCATATGTACAACACAGTTATAATAGATCTCTCCATAGCTCAACTAGTCGCAATCCCTTTCAAGTGGGTCTAGGATTTCAAGCATTGTGTCTGATTGATGTTGCCATGCCTCATGCAACTATGCAGACAAAATCCACACATGTATTATCCGATGCTGATAAAGCAACCAGATTTATTGAATGCATCCAACACATCTGCGAGATGGTTCACGACATCTTGGAGAAGTCAAAGGCAAAGTACAAACAATGACATGATCAACATTGGGTGCCATACAATTTTCATGTGGGTGATAAAGTATGGTTGCATTTGTAGAAAGAACGCCTTACCAGATCCCATCAGAAGCTCAGACCACTCTGATATGGTCCTTAAACCATTACCAAGGTTGTGGGAGACAATGCTTTTAAGCTCATCATTCCCCCATTTCTTGGCCTGCACCCAGTGTTCAATGTTGATCGGCTTCAACCATACTTCCCACCATTTCTGGACATATCAAGCATTATAGAACAACTCACACCAATAGATTTAAACCCAGATTGCATGGAACAAGCCACAACTGATTGGATTATGGACACACGGGTCAAGAACACTCGCCAACAAAAGATCCAACTATATCAAGTTGTCAAAGTTGGCCAACTTCTACGCCAAGGCAAGTGGCTTACTAGGGACCAAGTTCAACAGAAGTTTCCCCATCTCATACAGGCACTCAACACAATGGGTACCATTGCTTCTTAAGGGGAGAGGACTTATCCAGGTGAACATTGGTGTCCACCCTCCTATTCCACTTGGACCCCCAACAATGTCTCTTTCATTTTTGAGTTTCCTTAATTGTAGCACAGTTTACTTTTTTTGGCATTTTTCAGATCCTGAACTTCTAGAGCCGTTTTTTGGCCATAAATGACGTTTTTAGGAAAAATAGAGAGATCAAAAAAGCCCCAAAAGGGCTCCATAATTTGTTTTTAGCCTACTCTTTGAGATCTTCGAAAAGATGTATTATGATAGCCAAACAAAGATCATATGCCAAAGTTACGACCTTAGGAAATTGATGTACCAATTTACCCAAACAATGCCCACAGTTTTGGCGCTTCATCTCTTAGGGTTAGGTTTATGGATGTTTAGGGTTTTCCATTGTTTCTCAATAATATATAGGCCTTAGAGACTCATTGTAACATAGTTCAGAGGCATGTAATTGTCGCATATCTTCTCAGAGATAAGCTACCATCGCTCGAGCTAGTCTTATTTCCATTATGTTGTAAGCATATTTCAATATTTGATATTAATGAAATGAAGTGTTATTCATGTTGCGTCTTTGTATTTATGGTTATATCTATAATTTTTTGTGTTCTTGTTTAAATTTAGATCACCTTATCGTTGGATAACCAAGAGTGGAAACATTCATGGTGGCAATCAAGCCCACATACTAGATGGGGCTCCTATCCTAAATGGTGTGAGGTCTAATTGGGACTTCACAATGGGGAGACCCCCTTAGTTTTTGGTGGTACATTTCGGCTCGTCAACAAAATTGGCACTAGAAGGAGGTCCTAAATGACAAGTTGAGCCCTTGGAGCCTACAGTTTAGTCTCGTATCTGTAACTGGCTTTGTCCCAAATTGTGCTACCGGGGTGTTTTTCTAATTTGTTCATTTTTCAATATTCATCCCTGAGGAGCAGCTCTATAACTTGTCTCAGTTAAAGTTTGATGGTGAGGATGAAACATCCATAACCAAGCACATTTATGATTTCCTCAAGTTTTGCGAATCCTATGAGATCGACGATGAAGAATTTTATTATGTGCTCTTCTCCCTCACCCTTGAAGGTCGCGTCAAGCAATGGTGCCACACATTGCCAGTAGCTTCCATTCATTCGTTCAAGAAACTCATCCGTAAGCTCTGACAATCATTTCATAGGTATGATTTTCTAGATGTGTTAATGAGGATAAATGAGCTTAGGATGAACCCTGAGGAATTGTTAGAGGATTTTATTCTTAGCTTTGTACATCTTTGTTTTGAATTTCCTGAAAGAGATGTCAAGTGGGTGTATTTGAGTGAAAATTTTCAACGGTGGGTTATCGTTTCTTTTCAACATCTTCAATTTGAAACAAATCTTGATTCTCATGAATATCATGATAATTTTCAGACTACAAAGTGTCAAAACTCCAACACTAATCTTGTTTTTCCTATATCTATGAATCTAGAACAACCTCAACCCTACGAGGAGGATATTACTGCTTGTGGGATTTCTCATAACCCTCCTAATTTGTTACATAATAAGATTTTAGCCGTAAATGGTTCAGATGATCAAAAGTGTCTTCTGGGAAATGAATCGGATGGTCTTGACTCTAAAGCCCTCGTACATCCTTTCTATCTTGAATCTGAAAATTATGTTGATATAACATATCTTCCTACTGATGGAACCCAGATCAATTCCATTCAAAATATGTCTCGCTAGATTCCTAGATCTCATTCACCTGTCCGAAATGGATTTGGTGTTATCTCAGATAAATTCGATTGTCCCATCAAATCCATGGACCACATCATGCATGCAAATCCATATTCCCCTTTGGCGAACATAAATGGGCAAGATATGATTCTAGGTCCAATTTGTGCCACTTCATCTAACCCTTTGCATCCATTGTACCCTGGTTTAGTTCATGGGTCTACTACACTGACAGTTCCTACAAATCATTGACATCTCTTGCTTGTGTTGATTTCAATCATGTACATGGGGGTGATGTTTCACAGTCAAGGTATACAGATCTTGAATCTCTTTTTTCTGATATTTTCCACTGCCAGTCTTTAATAGGTGAAAAAGAGGGCCTCACAACTTGGACAACTCAAGATGGTTCTCTCATTACTCCCTCTTCACTCTCAATCCAAGAAGAGCCTTATGTGCCAGATACCCAACTTGATAAAACTGGTGGCTTCTACAATTTTCATTATACCAAAAACATATTCGTTCACACATCTGGTGATTACCATTCATACCCTTCTGTTGATCCTGCGAAGCCACCAAAATTTGATGATTCACCTTTTGAATGTGTGGGGACTCATCAGGACAGTGAGGCACTTCAACTCCCACTAATGGTTATGTCAGGTTCTTACGTTCCTAATGAGACCCCCGAACCAAGTGAAATTAGGGTTTCTACACATCACACTCCTCTCAGCATCATCTTGTCGGATGTGAGCTCATCTTAGAAAGACGCTTATTCAAGTGATGTCTCTCTAAGCAACTCTTTTCATCAGCTTTCAGCGGATACACATCAACATCTATACCCTAATTTTTTTTCTAAGGAGAGAGCACCGACCATTACCTCAAATATTTTTACTTTTGACCTAGTGGGCACGGATTGTGAACAGGTATAACCACATGATGTCTTACAATCTCCTATATGGAAAGGTGTTATTCGCCCGACCTCTCCTCTGCCTGAGACTCTCCCAGTTGATTCACTTCATTCTAGGGAATCTAAAGAATCTGATTTGTTGAATTGCCACTTTATCAGTGTTCAAACGTCTAATTCGATCAACAACGTGTTCATTGATAATTTTCCTAGCACAGAAAATGATAACCATATGCATTCACCTACAAACCTTTCGAAGCTACCGATATTTGATAGCTTGTCGTTTGAAGGGTCAGAGATTTGTCAAGATGATGAGGCACTTCAGCGTCTGTTGATGGTTATGCCAGGTCCTCACGCTGTTGATGGAATCTATGGAAAACTTCAAACTAGGGTTTATGAAATTAGGGTTTCCATGCTTGAATCCTCAGTTATCTCAGTTACACCCGATGAAAATGACTCTTTTCAGAGTCATCGAGTTGAAACAACGTAAACTTTGAAATGGGAACTGATACTGTTACCCGTTCGTAGAGATAACAAAAAAGTGACCCGATTTTGAAAAGGGGTGATGCATAACACACATTTGTTTAGAGCATAGTTTTTGGCACTTTAAATAACTGATACGATTACTCGTTTCATAGAGGTAGCAAAAAAGTAACGCGATTTTCAAACGTGGGGATGCAGAATACACTTCTTTTTTTCGAAACATATTTTTGACACTTTAAATTTTCTTATGTATTAAATTTAAAAATTTGTTTTTAAATGTTAGTGATTTTCACGCTGATTTTGATATGTGTTGATGCCACATACCTTTTTTTTTAGAGGGCTTATTTTTTCACACTTTAAAATTTATTATGTCCATTTTTTTTAAATCATGATTACTTAATGAATTTTCAAGTTGTTTTATTTTTATTTTTTTAAATGTTGATTACTTAAAAATAAAATAAATA
>APFE030766228.1:42292-64390 GCA_000404065.3 Pinus taeda
TGTAAGTGGTTAATCCATAATTAATAACGGAACCACAGTTAGTTGCAAATGGGTCGTAGTATTAGATAGATGGTATTATTAATACCACGGTATTGGCCCGTGGTATTGCATGTATGAGTCATATATAAATGATAGAGACTCCCTGCGAGGAGCATCGTGCCTTATTTTGTAATCGAGCTCTGCTCTATAGGAGGTTGCCCCCTCGAAGAGGCAAGTGAACATTACTCTCTGAATAATAAAATCATTGCTATTATGTGTTCTGGGTATCTTTTCTTCGCATATTTTGTATTTGGGTATCTTTTGCAGGTTAAGAGCATAACAACAGAGTCCCAGAATGAAGGAGCTTCACCAACAACCATGATGCAACTCTCAAAGATATCTACCATCAGGTCACATGATCACAGTTTAGCTCCAACCAATGACCCAAAATGTGACCCACATAGTTTTGTGATTATGCGACTCAGCAAAGTCGCATCATTTCTTTGCAACCTTTCTCCAAGTCACAAAGTTGCGCTATAGAACCCCATACAAATTATTGGGAAATGTGACCTACAGAATGTTGCAACTATGTGACCTTTCTGCAAGTCACCATACCACAAGGTCGCATCCCCATGAAGAGGTCCCAATTCTTCCCACTAGTCACGGCCTCTTTCTACCAATCCCTAGGTCACATGACTTCCTTTCGATTTTGTAGGATTGGAAGTTGTTTGTTTAATGCCACAATTAACGTGTAATACCCATTGAGACTATGCGAACTTGTTGAGATTCAACTGAAATAATATGCAGAATAACATTGGCAAGAATATCAGAAAGTTGCATCTCTCCAATAGTTCCTATGGAGAAGAGGGAGTTATACACGTTTTTTTTTCCTACAATCATGGGAAGAACCTGACTTAAAGATTTGTATAATAGTTGGCATGGCATGAGTTTCTATTGCACAGTTTTATTGAATGAACAAGCAACCTAAATGATTTCGTGCTCTTAAAATTGACAACTGACCTAATAAACATGAATGGTGTTCACATATCATTAAGGTGTCTAGCAACTTTGTGAGGATCCAGTGATACTACATAGTTTCATAGACACCTTGAGAGTAATTGGTGTGATTGTGCATGTTTGGCCTTTATCAAGCCACCATGGAAAGCCTCTGTCTCCTATCTCAAGTTTTGTGAATGGGAGGCGATTAAAGAAGTGGATGATTATTATACCTTCCTTAGAAAATTGGATGGTAGTGATCGGACCCTTCAGGCTCTTATTGACAACGATTACTGATCAGAATCGGCTAAGTAAGCTCAAACACATGGCAAATGATATCATCCATTTTTACAGTACTATGGCCCTTGGCTCTACAAAGAAGTAGAGCTACATTCAACTCTCATTACTTAGTAGTCCCATGGACAAAACATTGATTGAAGAAGCACAAGCAAACCCTATAAAATCCAGCCTCCAAGGTCACATGCGTTGATAATACTATGGAACAACAATTGACCACACAGGGGTCTTAATTACTTATTTATTAATGTCATTATTTCAATTAGTTAGTTGTATTTCCAATATCATTATTTGTTATAAATAGGCCTGACCAATGATATCTTCTTGCAAGCAGAGAGAGAGGACAAGAATGTTGGTCTATGCGAAGAAGTCAAGACTACTTAGAAATTATGTCAATGTCAATGGAAGATAACATGTAAAAGAAAGAATATTGACCTAGAAAAGGAAGCTAGGGTTTGCATGAAAGCCACACAAGTAAGGTTTCAATGAAGAACACAACAACAAGAGGTGATTGGATGTATGCAAGGCGCAATGACAGGAAATCCAACAATTCACACCTTCATGGTTTCACAGTTATGTCGGTAATGATATCCAACACTAGGGTTTCTCAAAAATTTCCTTTTCTCCTTACATCCTCTCTTCTATCAATATGTAAATATTCTCATCACGGTGCTAATGGTCATGTCGAGATCAATTGAGCATGTACTAGGTAGTTGGCATGAGATAGTAGTGAGGAAGTTCAAGAGTCATGAGGGGAGGTCAAGGGTCACGATAGGTGAGAAGTCACCTCATCTCTATAAATGTACCCTCATTCCTCATTCAGAAAGAACTTTTAGCACTTGAGTGAAGATAGGAATAGATATCTGATTTATGCCTTAGAGCTAGATCCACCCAGCTCTTGGCAGTGAATAGAGTGGATTTGCAATGGGGCTAGGGTTTTGGAATTTGGAAATGGTATGATTATCCCATGTTCCACTACTCGGTTTTGACCAATTGCATGATATGTATTTGAATTTGTAGCGACACTAATAATATGTTCTTTATCTTTGGCATGAATTCCCATGCTTACTCATGGTGGTTGTATTAGTTTCCTGATACTTCACTATATTTGTCTGTGTGCTTTCATATATGCAATATGTTATGGATTGATATATAGTGGTTGCATGTATGTTTTGCTTTCGAATCTGTGTTTACTTGTTCCTTGCCATGTCAGTGACCTATTTTCAACTACTTTCCAATTAACTTCTGGCATGTTCATGTTTATTGTATGTCTAATTGGGTTTTAGCTTACTAACCCCTCTCACGGCATATCTCTTCTTATTGTTGTTGAGACTTGCTTGTACTTCTTTCTTCAATTTGCCAATATTGGGCTGATTTTTTTCACTATCTAAGCATTTCATTCTTGTCCCACTCTGACACCTTCTCGTTGGATAACCAAGAGCTGAAACATTCAGGGTGGCAGTTGGGCCCACATACCAGATGGGGCTCCTATCCTAAACGGTGTGAGGTCTAATTGGGACTTCACACCGGGGAGAGCCCCTTAGTTGTTCGCGGTACATTTCATCCCATCAACAAGACCCTTTAGTATCATTAAGAGGATTGGGCTAGTAGCCTATCAAATTGCACTGCCTTCAGTAGTGAAATTCCATTATTTTTTCCATGTATCATTGCTTAAGATGTTAAGGATGTTGATCATGTGATTGACTAGTCTGCATTGCAGGTGCAACCAAATGGAGAATTTCATTCGGAGCCTCAGTGTATATTGCAGAAAAAGGTGCCCATGCTCCAGAACCAATAAATCGAGCAAGTTAAAGTGCATTGTAATCACTTTGTGCCCACTGAATCTACATGAGAGGTGGGAGATGAAATGTGGGTTATGTATCCTTCCTTGTTTGTCGAACAAGGAAAAGCAGTTTTAACTTGGTGTTTAGATGTGATTTTGGTATATGATTTGGTATATGTTCTGGTATATGTTTTGATGATGTTTGGTATATGTAGATATGTATATGGATGTAAATACCACCATGAGCTAAGTTATAAAGTTTCAATAAGCGGTATGTGGTGTTATTATGTTGTTATGTTGATTTTCTTTTCAGTAGGGTGATCATTGTAAATACCGCAACAAGCTATGTTATAAAGCTCCATGGGCAGTATGTTTGCTTTTCAGCGGTTTTTTTGAGGTGATCATCGTAAATACCGCATCAGCGGTTTTTCTTTTCACTAGGGTGATCATTCTAAATACCACATCAAGCTATGTTATAAAGCTCCATGGGCAGTATGTTTGCTTTTCAGCAGTTTTTTTGAGGTCTTGGTGTGGTCTAACACCGAGGACGGTGTTCCCCAAGGGGGGGGTTTCTTTAATAGCCCTAGTGAAAATTCCATGTAATAAAAGTTAATAAAGGAAAAATTATAACGACGGTTGATGGGACACTTATTCCAAGTTGAATGTTGGGCAAGACATCTAAGGGCTGTTCATTTGGTTTATTATGGCTACGAAAATTGGCAAAGGAAATGGCGAAGGCTTTGGAAAGGAAAAATGGCATTTTTGGCACATTTATTTATGAAAATTATGGAAATTATGAGAAAAGAAGGTGAAATTTCACAGGTTACAGGTGAGGAGGAAATTAAAGGAAAATAATGGAAAATAAAGAAAATATAGGCCTCATTAATAAAAAAGCTTCTAAGGATCAGTTGGTAACCTTTTTTCAATTGATTTTTGGAGCTCTCTCATTATTCTCTCCCTCTCTCACTCTTGGACACTTAGAGTTTTCTTGGAGAAATTTGGCATTGAAGCAAGAAAGGAAAAGAAGGCAAGAGGAATAAAATATCAAGCAGGGAAAGGAAAGATCAAGCAGCTACAGCAGGATTCATTGCAGGTGTCGATTTGCATGTGTATTTTCTTTTCTATATTTGGCATGCATGGTATTTCATGCGGTTCTTTTATATTCTAACATGGGTTTTTCCAAGTGTAACGGTGTTTTCAGCCTAGCCTTGCCATTTCCAGATAGCCATAGTGTGTTGGGGTTCTCATCTTTTGGTTGCGTTGGATTGTTAGATGGATTCGAAGTTGAGTGGGGTGGATATCCCAAATGATAGAGCACATGGCCTAGTGGTCCCTAAACCGGACTATGGAAAGGAAAAATGGAATTTTTGGCACATTTATTTATTAAAATAATGGAAATTAGGAGAAAAGGAAGGTGGAAGTTCACAGGATGCATGTGAGAAGGAAATTAAAGGAAAATAATGGAAAATGAAGAAAATAGAGGCATCATTAATAAAAAGGCTTCTAAGGATCAGTTGGTAACCTTTTTTCAGTTAAGTTTTGGAGCTCTCTCATTATTCTCTCCCTCTCTCTTACTCTTGGACACTTAGATTTTTCTTGGAGCAATTTGGCATTGGAGCAAGAAAGGCAAAGAAGGAAAAGGAAGCAAAGATCAAGTAGGGAAAGGCAAGATCAAACAGCTACAACAGGATTCATTGAAGGTATTGATTTGCATGTGTATTTTATTTCTATATTTGGAATGCATGGTATTTCATGTGGTTCTTTTCTATTCTGGCATGGGTTTTTCCAGGTGTAATAGTGTTTTCAGCCTAGCCTTGTCATTTCCAGATAGCCATGGTGTGATGGGGTTCTCATCTTTTGGTTGAGCAAGATTTTTGGATGGGTTCGAAGATGAGTCGGGTGGATCTCCTAAATGATAGAGCACATGGCCTAGTGGTTCCTAAACTTAACTGTGGATCACATTAAATCCAATGGCCTAGTGGCCCTTGAGCCAGACTGTGGGTTATGGTAAATTCAGGATTGTGTTGCCTCGATGGGCCTAGGAATCTTTTCCAATGAATGGCAGGATATACGGTAAAGCCAAGAGGTATTTTTCTCTCCTTTGGGCCTAATAATCCTAGGTTTGGGATACGTGGTAAATCATGGAGAGTGGGTCTCGATTTAGGGCCTAGTGATTTGGGTTTGGATTGCAGTAAAGCCTCAGAGACTAGAAAGCAGGAAAATTCCTCACAGTGTAGGTGGAGAAATCCGATGGCATCCATTCTTGTTTGGCCTAGTGAACAAGGATGGATTACGGTAAAGTTTGGTTTCTATTGATGAGGGTGAGGTGGTTTAGCCTCGGTATGCCCTTGTTGTTTCTTTTGTTTTGAATCCCAGATTCATGCTTGGAATATGGCACAGGGGCGAATGGCTGAAGAGATATTTGGCTCAGTCATTCTGTGGTTAGGTGGAACGTGGAAGTCTCATCTCTAGTAAGTTTATTGCATTCATTAATGAGAAATTCATTCCCTTGATTTTCATGTGTAAATGTATTGATGTATATGTGGATTTTATGGTTGATATGCTTATGAAATTTCTGTCCCTATTATGTTGGTTATATGTATGTTTTATGACAACATCTATGTATGGCTCTCAGCATGTTTTTACTTGTTAATGAATGGATAATGTATATATGGCCTAATAGATGGTAATGTAGCAAATGACTTGAGGGACAATGGTTCTTAGCGAATCTCGTATAAGTACAAGATCCATATTGTAACAACCCTAATGAAAATTTCATGTAATAAAAGTTAAAAATAATAACCACAGATGAATGTGACACTTATTCCAAGCTGAATTTTGGACAAGACATCCTAAGGGGTGTTCATTTGGTTGTTTATGGCTAAGAAAGTTGGAAAAGGCAATGGATAAGACTTTTGAAAGGAAAAATTGCATTTTTGGCACAATTATTTATGAAAATAATGGAAATTAGGAGAAAAAGGAGATGAAAAGGTCACAAGTTGCATTTGAGGAGGAAAATGAAGAAAATAGAGGCTTCATGCATAAAAAGGCTTCTGAGGATCAATTGATAACTTTAAATTAGTTTAGCTTTGGAGCTTTTTCATTATTCTCTCTCTCTCTCTCATACCCTTGGACACTTAGAGTTTTCTTGGAGCACTTTGGCATTGGAGCAAGAAAGGCAAAGAAGGTAAGAGGAAGTAAAGATCAAGTAGGGAAAGGCATGATCAAGCAGCTACAACAGGCTTCATTGCAGGTGTCAACTTGCATGTGTATTTTTCTTGCTTGATTTAGCATGCATGGGATTGCATGTGTTTATTTTCTACCATGGCATGGATTTTTCTAGGAGTGACAATGTTTTCAGCCTAACCTTGCCATTTCCTTATTGCTTTGATGAGATGGGTTCTCTCATTTGGTTTATGTGGGAAGGTCCGATTGGATTCGAAGCTAAGTGGGGTGGATCTCTGAATTGAGAAACATGGTGTAGTGGCTCCCGAACCGAAATGAGGATGCATGAAGACACTAACTAGTAACCCCTGAACCGAATTGTGGGTTGCGGTAAAGCTAGATTGTGTGCATTGGTGGGCCTAAGAATCCTTGCCGATGAATAGCAGGATATATGGTAAATCCAAGAAGTGGATTTTCTCTTTGTTGGGCCTAGTGATCCTGGGATGGAATGCATGGTAAATCTTGAAGAGTATGTCTCGGTGTAGGGCCTAGTGATTTGTCTAGTCAATTTAACGTCTTAAATTGCTCTACATAAATTATCAATCCGGGTATCGTAAACTGATGAAGTGTGGTGCACCATATGTGCTTAGTTAACCTTTTTCTTACTTTAGTTTATTTTTGGATTTTATTCTTTTCTTAATGTGTGGTGATGAAAGTGAAGTGTGAGGTGTGTGGAGTGTAAATGGTGATGGTTTCTAAACTTGAAAAATGCTCAAAAGAAAGCTTTACAGTAACTGAAAAGAAACCAATTCTTAAGAGAAAACAAAATGCATCAAAAAGCGGACTAATGGCAATGGCCCAGTATCATTGCTGCTGAAAATGAAAAGAAAGCAAAAACTTGAAAAACAAATCAAACTTAAAGTAAAGCAGCTAACTCACACTACTTGAGCTTTCTAGATCCTTTGCCCCTTGGCTCAATATACCTTAGGAAAGTAATCATGAGCATAGCAAGCAATATGATATTTAACTGTTCAAAAAAGTAAATTGCATAAGGAAACTAATAACACTACTTGAATTCTTCAAATCCTTTACCCTTCAACTCAATCTACCTTGGGGAAGTAATCATGAACATGTCAAGCAATATGATATCTAAATGTAAATTGCATAAAAGAAACTAATCACACTACTTGAACTCTTCTAGTCCTTTACCATTCGGCTCAATCTACCTTGTGGAAAGCAACTATGAGTAAGCAATATGACAACTAAATCACACTACGGTTAGTAATATTCTGATTTCTTGCTGATAAAGTCACTTGACCATAGAAAGAAAGAAACCATAAATTGATGGGAAGTATGATATCTAAATAGCAGAAAAATAAATAAGCAAATCACAACTTGAAAAGGACAATGCTGAATTTAAACTTCAGAAAATGAAAGTTAGCAGGAAGGACAAGATGATCTCATATGCCAAAAGTTATCGAAAAGATGAAAAATTGCCCGGGCTGCCTAAGAGAACCTGCAGAAAAGCACTGATCAGTTTACAGCTCTAAGAAAACAAAGGTGAAAATATAAACAACAGAAACATAAAACAACATATTATGTACAAACTAATGAGAAAAACAAAAACATAATAAAGCTAAATAAAAACTTTACAAAGCTTTAGCGTGCAGGGGCCCTCTGCCACTTCAGCCAATCAACAAATAATCACACGACTGAACTTCAAAAAAGTCTTCTCATGTATTAAACAGCAGCATATAAAACAGTGGGGTAATAAGATAACCAGCAGTGCGGAATCACATAAACAGTTTAGAATTCATACATCTAGAAAACCTTTTTCACAGCGTTCAATGACGTGTTATTTATAATGCCAAAATACTAAAGCTAACTAACAACTTCTACGCTATTAACTGCGTTGCTAAAGACACGTAGATCTCTTTAGCCGAGATCTAGTGTAACTGTCATCATGTTTCTTAAATCTTCGGAGTGGTTGGCTGTTAGATTCAGGTCTGAGGAACGATCTCTAGGTGTGTTGGTGCCTTCGTGAGTTGAGGAATGTGCCACATATCATTCACGTGCCCAAAAGAGTGACGTGCCACCATTGAACTCTTTGGCTGGCCTTGTCTTTGACTTTGGTTGATCGCGGCCTCTCATGGATGATTTGGCCGATTTGAAGGGACACGTTCCATGTATCCGCCACTTGGAGCTTGCCCATGTAGCTCGCTTCTTCATAGGACACCTGGAGCATATCTTTTAACAAAATAGCTACGGAATCCTGGGCTAGCTGCGGAAAACTGTGCTGGCTGCAGAAACTGTCAAGTTTCCACAACTGCATGAACAAAAAAACTAAACCAAACAACAGTCATAAGTATAGTCAGAAAACCATATAAACAGTCCTTTTTAGACTATAATGCAATGATTTAATAACTGGGTGAATGAAGTGAGTGGAGAAAGAGGGCTAATAGGGTGTATAGGAAGGTGCACGTTTGAGGCTCAACAAGTTTCTTAATAAAAAATTCCATGTCTTCCAGAGAGAAAATGTCCTCCTCTGTAGGAGCTTATATGATACTTCCAATGGTGTATGGAAAGTCATAAAGATTCTTATGATAAGTATTTGAGTTCTTAAATGGGATCAAATTAATTTATTTTGTATTAAGAACAACTATATTCCTCTAAAACATTCTTAGCTTTTCTTTAGAAAGGTGGAGAACATGTTTTTTCTCTTGTTAATTTGTGACATTTTCTTCTTTTTTATAAGAGATTTGTACACACCTATTTTTTCAATATTTGTAGTTTTGTTCGGTGCATCTCTAATCAATTTTCGAGCAACTTTATAATCATTATCATACCAAGGGTTGGAATTTATGTTATTATTTTTATATGACACCTTAGTTGAGAATTCGTTAATGGTAATGAAAATAGTTGTAGTAAAATTGTGGTAGATGAGATCAATGTTATCATTATATGTTAAGAAACCTAGATTTTGTTTAAATCTTTTAAGAAGATATCTACTTAATTTTACAAATTATATATATAAATAATTAAAATTAAAATAATACTTTATATTAATTTCTTCATAAGACAATACCTTTTTAAGATAATAATATGAATAAAAATTAAATAACTAGCAATTGCACCAAATGTTGTAGAGGAAATACCATAAGTCAGTAGAATACAAAAAAAGAGCATATATGAAGAGTAAATCCTGAAGTAGATTCTTCAAGGGAACACCCACTATTTTAGAGTGAATGTTTGTGTATCTTTCTGAAGCAGCAATTCAGGCTAGACATTCCCCATTTGTTCAGCTTCCAAAAGCATATCATTGTAGTATTTGATTTGCCAAAATAATGCATTGTCATCTGTAAAGGCACCATCAAAGACATAAACAAGATTGGGGACATCTTAATTTCTTATTATTTAAATGGAAATTTGATAAGGTTTTGTTAAAAATAGTGAAGTGTGAAAACATAGGGGAAAAGGATTGAGTTACTTACTCAAAGATGTGTATGTATCAAGTCGCTTGTAGTTGAAGTTGAAAAAATGGGTCAAGTTGTTGAAGTTTGGATGTTGAACAACAATTTTCCAATTACTGTAATTCAAGTTTGTGATAGGATTTTCATTCCCCAATACTCTTTGTAGATAAGCTTGATATGCCAATGTATTCTAATTGGGCATATGTGAAAATTTTATTGTACAAGAGAATATGTATTGCTATTAGTGGGTGTTTGTGCATCTAGACTCATCAGATGTTGGGGATATCTCCTGCAATGAGTTGAAAGTGCATGAGGTTTGTATCATGACAATTGATTTAATTTAAAGAATAACAAAATTAAGAGGACTCTACCAAAGTGGATAGGGTTGGCATACTCAATACGGGATCCAAGAGAAGTGAGATTGTTGTGGCAGACACAAGAACGTGTAGGGAAAGAGACAATAATGTCATGTTTGTGACATAATAATTGAGAGCCCTCTCATCTCGAAACTATAAATATATACAGACTGTATTCCAGGTAAATGCGACAAAACACGAATTACCACATTACACTGATTTCATAAGAACTCTTAATTTAAACTCATCTAAGTTTCATTAATGAATTAATCTTTCCAACATTATTAATTTCTAAGCCATAAAATAGCGGATGGTCACTATTGAGTTATGCTCAAATTGTCAAATACACATTAGGTGGAGTTTTCCTTTTTAAAGCATGTAGATATAAACTAACTGATTTTTACTGGTTACTATAATTTGGGACATTAGTTTGGAGTGCATTCAACATTGCCACTAAAATACTATGAGCAAAATCATAAAATTCAACTGCAAATCACATGGTAATGTACTACCAAGTTCTTTAATTTGCACATGGGAATGGGTCACCAGGTTTTTCGTCTTTAGTAAAATAGGGTTACACTTGTGTGATCAATGAATACATGTTGTAGATGATTGGGGTTAATAATTCTTATCCTGGGACAAAAGGAGTCTATAAAGTCCACTTTGTGCTGTAAAAACACTTGTAAAAAGGATTAGCTAACACACTCTACACATGGGGTCACAGTTCGAAAAAACATTTGATTTCATAATTTTTCCATATTTCGAAGTGGGATCCTGCATTTTTAATTCGTATTTAGTAGGACTTGGAGTTTCTATTACCATGAGAGAGGAGGAATGGCTAAAAAATATTCTTTCTCTCTATTTCCTTTGCGTATCCCTTAAAAAGGATGTGCATTCAGACGAACAACATGATCTATTCTAGAGTGATAATCAATCCCATAATGAAATCTTGGTCATAGTGATGCCTCACTACTAGATTGAGCACATCTCCTCCCATGCTTATATCTGATCTGACCTACATTGGATTCACCTAAAAAATAACAAATATTTTCAGAACTTGTCATGACTGTAGCCCAATGAATTTACTCTGAGCATACATATTGAATGTAATAAGGCTTACAGGAACATGCATACCTCTGTCACTACCTCATTAAATTTGTTTACAAGGTTGAAGCAATGCTTGTCATAATATCCTTCAACATGGTAATTTGGAGTTAGCCATTGTAACAATAACGGAGGCATTGTAGTTCTGGTGGTTGAACTAACATCCACATTGAACCCATCCCTAGCATTAGCACTAACACTAGCACCATTATCCACCAACCTGACAACTTTTCTATCATTAGCTAGCTCAATCAATACTTTCTTGAGTCCCTTGGAATCTAGCAAATTGGTTACAATTCTACAAGTAGAAGAAAACAACACATAGCAAGGTATTATAATATTTGCAACATCTGATACTACATTCTCTTCTATCCTAAATACAATGCTCACCAATTTGACAGTCGATGAGAAGAAAGAATATTTGTTGGACCATTGCAAGTTTCCAACTTTTACACATTGAAAATTTCCAGGACTTTGGCAACCATGCCAACATAATAGCAACTGGCAACAATGGGGTGAAATACAATCTAAATATCACTGGAGATGGTAGGGATGTACTTGTATCCTTTGATTTTGTGACCACACAAATCATTAGCAATGTGCATGTTACAAATCCCCTCGCACTTTACACAAGATTGATTTGTAGGAGTTGTAATAGAATAATCCAAAAATTAGTCCTTTAGTGAATTTCTAAAGAACCTTCTTCATTTACAATCCATACATCATGTAAGTTATATAGAAAAACTACCTACCTCTTCCTCCACAACCAATGTTTGTGCCTATACTAGGAGCTTGGTAAGACTATGTATTTTAACATGGTCTTAAAATAGCTTGTTTATATTCACTTGTGATAATATTCTTTTTAAGTAAATCATTTATATTCACCGATATATTGCTATTTAACTTTGGAAATAATGAACATTTCCATACATTTGGGTTCATTGGTCACTGCACCAATGGATATCCATCTCGAAGTGCTTCCACAATCAACCCTAAAAAAATACAATAAATAATCTCAAACCTCAACCTTGAAAAAGGAGGTAGTTTCTTGTTGTTTTATCATGAATGGATTTTAGTTTTCACTCATTTCTTACATTTGATTAGACAAGGTAGTATTTTTATTGGAAATGACTTGGTAGATTTGGGAAAATAGAAAAAATATGGCCTATTTCTACTAAGAGGATAGTTAGGTATGTGAAACCTACCCCATAAACAAATTTATTTTGTGCATGCAACTATCTTGGCCATCAGGATCACACCAAATAAGTATTCATCTTGTGAAGTCTCTAATATGTCGAAACTTTCTTGGAAAAAGAGTCTTGCAGAAATTGAATTCAAACAATAAAAGGGATTATACCATTTTCAACTTCAAGTTAGTGGTATACGTATACCATTAATCATATTCTTAGAATTGTCTATAATGACTGATTTGGTGGAGTTATAAGCGACCTACCTCTTCCTCCCCAATTTTGTTTTTTTTTTTTTTTACGAGGAGCTATGTAAGCTTCAACTTTGTATCTTATGACTTGTTAGTTACTAACATGTTCTTAAGATTTTCTTATATTCAATTGTATTCAATTGTCTGATATGTCATGTTCTTAACATTTGTTTACATTCAATTGTATTCAATTGTGTGGTATGTAGTAATCTTCTTTTGAAGTAATTTATTTATATTTATATTGAGTTATATGTTGTTCTTTTCATTTGGAAATGATTTGTAGTAATATACTTTTGAAGTAACTTATTTTTGTTTATATTGAGTTATATGTTGTTATTTTAATTTGGAAATGATTCAAACCTTTAACATATATGTATATAAAGTGTACCCATTTATTTTTAAGACTAGTCCTACAAGAAAATTAAAATTTTTGTGTAACCATACGTTGACCTGAGGACTTATCAAAAGTTTGTATGAAATAATTAAAACTTGTGTTGTGCAACCAAAGCGAATAGATTCTTAATATAAGATATCATCATCCATGAATTTTAAAAGTTGTTGGAAAAAAAATATTGCACACTAATGGGAAAATTCTATTATTTACTATAGGAATTGTCTAATGACCAAAGGATTTGGAGTTTTTTATTAGAACGTGGCCAAATTTTTTGATATCATATTTATTATTATTATATAAATTAGTCTATTTGTATTGTATATATAATTTTAGGACTAAAAATTCCCTTAAACACTTAATAGTCTAACCAATGCTACAAATTTTTAATGAAAAGAAAAAGCTAAAAAAAACAAACCAACAAGAAACTCAGAATACGTCATTCCTACATGATTCTCTGGCCAAAGAAAATCATCATGGTGCTACTAAAGGTACTAAACCAAATAAATAAATAAAAACAAATAGGAAAATTGAATACAACATCATTACATGCTACACTTGCTAATGAAAATCATCATAGAGCTAGTAAATGTACCACAAAGCTTATAGCAGAATCATCTATTCATACCAATTGAAGTCTAAATGATTACAATGGCATAACCAATTTTTTAATGCTTGTCCACTAAATTTCACTATGAAATAATTGTCTGTTTTGTACAATTTTCACCATTTTTAAATTCTTTTATATAACTGTTACAGATAAATGTAATACAATGACCATGGAAAATGAATAGATCTGATATAAAGGTCATGAAAAATAAATAAGTAACCTATTGAACATTTTCACAAGTTCCATGAAAAGTAATTTCCATCAAATATATCAATTTTGTGTTACACTAATCGAATACTCAAAAGAATTTAAAAAAATTAATAAGGAGTCAAACAATTTCGTTGCTAAGTATTATGTCAAATAATTTTTTAATTATATAAAAAATTTAAATTAGTTTAATACATTAGTTCTACAAGAAGATTCAAATTTATGTGTAACGCTACTCAACATTTTCAAAAGTCTAGAGTTATATACGATGATATTCACACAACTACAGTATTATACCATCTATATGAGTTCAAAGGATTTTCCCATCGACAAAATAGAGATACTAAATTACGTACTCTAAATAGATTCAAAAATATATGTGGAATGATATTCAACATTCTCGTAAGTATCAAATATAAGATTCACATATGAATCAAAAGTACTTTCCCATTACAAGATTGAAAAGATGCAACTTATCAACTTATGTTAACAATGAATATCTTATCCATAATATAATCAAGAAGTGAACCACATTGAGTTTTTTTTAAAATTTATTTCCAGGAGAAAAAACTGACAAACTTTCATTAAGAAAACAAAAGTTGTTACATTTTCAACAATCTAATGATTCATGTTCCTGTGTGAAATAATAGTATGTAATAAACTACATACAATTATCACTTGATTTCATGTGTGGTTACATAGGCATGGACGCAAGGAAATTTATCATGACCAAATTCTTCATTTTATTCTTGGCGACATTGTACCCATGTCGGTATATGTAGCTATGATGGAGAGCTCCGGTCATGTCAAAATTGTGTTTATTGGAAGAGATATGAGCATTTTTGTTTAGTTTGAGAGACTCCCAATTTAATTCTTAGATTAATTCATTGGTCATGGAATTGATATGATTAACAACATCTTCTTCTCTCAATCTAGGTTTCTCTTTCATATAACATGATATCCATGAAGCTCTTCTCCATAGGCCTTATTTTCCTGCATTCACCATGCCAACATCACCATAATAGAAACTATTCAAATTCATTCACTCAATGAAATTCCCATTTGGTTTGATATAGAAATTACCTTGTAACAACCAGTTTCACCTTTAAGTCATAGGATTCCATATGCTAAGCTGTCGAATTTCAATGGAAAATCAATTTCCTATTGAATGTGTTCAGGAAGGGGAACGTCCAATGTGAAGATGGGTTTCAATATCATTATGTGATAACCAATACTAACATTTCCATTCCCGTAGTACTTGTCAAAAGACGACAAAAAACCACTGGAGATCTACTCTGCTTCTTCCATCTATGAATCGATATAGGCCTCCCACTACACATACATTAGCATAATCATAGGAAAATAAAATTAACTAATCAGACATCAATGAAGTGATATAGTTGGCCAAAGAAATCTTGTGAAAGAAAAACATTTTTTTTTCATAAATATATGTGCAAATTCTTATTCTCCATACAACTTGTCGAACATAGTTGATCATTTATAGATGTTGAGACTTCTTCTCCTCTCAAGCCATTTCATCTACATTTTTGTAAAGAACTATGTATAGTCCTTTCATATATTCTAGAATGCGTTGTGTCATAAATGGATCCAGTTTGGTCATATGACATTATAACCATATTTTTTGTTAAATATGTTGGTTTTTACAGAGGCATTATAGAAGAAATAAAATATTATTCTAAAATTCATTCACCACTCGTACCACCTCTTCAATGCTTCTTTAAGGGTTTCAGTGCATCGATCATTCTAAAGGTTCCATAGATATCCTCCAAAACTATGAAAAGATGACACATTTTGGAAATGTTGAGTCGAAAAGAAGAATGTTTATGATCCATCACAATGCAAGAGGCCAAAGTGTAGTATTCCATGTGATGATGCCAAAAAAAATTCAATTTAGAGAAACCCTAATATTTCCACCATTTATTCACACAATCATAGGTTTTACGTTATTGGAAATACTTACCCACTCACATCCAAATATATATAGAAGAAAATACAATCTAATTAGAGAGATCATCACTTGGAGAAAATAGTGATGGAGGAAAAACAATGATGGAAGTGGTTACAGGTCCCAAAAATATGGAAGAAAGCATTGCATTGTTTTTGCAAAAGGCCTTATGCCAATTTGATCTGAAGTCCCCAATCCTAAAAAATGGTCCATTCTTCTAGTGCCCCAACTTAACCACCACCCTAAATGAGAACCCCTAGAATAACATTAGGATAATATCCTGCCATGTTGGGTAATCAAGTACTTTAGTGCCTCTTGTTCTGTCACCATATTCTTCCTCCCTACTCAAAAAATGTATGGGGTTATCCACATCCTCGCATGGTTAGAATGGTGCCTATCACTATGATGTTGGAATTTACATGCACATGTGATTCCTTCTTTTGATTTAGAAGGAACGAGATTGGTGCCTTCCAATCACAGGTCAAAGTACAAGCCAACGACTGATACATCGTGATCGAGCACTCATGGCTATATGACACATAGACCTTTAAATACCTTTGGAAAATACTCTCATACACTGAAGACGATGATGAATATTCATAAGATCCATCTGCACATTGTCGAGCTTTGAAAATTCCAGGCACTACAACCATTGAAAAATTTGTAGAATACTTCGATCCTCAAAAAACTTTCTGCAACCCAGTAAACCATCTACAACCCATGACCCGAGCTGAGACACTATAGGTAAAATAATCCTCAACCACTAGAGAAAAAACTCAAAATTATTTGGCACTCGTTTGAACCTAGACAACACAATACCCCAACACTAGACCCACCGATCCCTCACATCGTTCTCACAATGATGCCATAAGCACAAAATTTCACTCTAAAAACAAGGTTGTAACTCGAGTTGAAAATAGTATAGCCATTGTTGTTGAAAACAAGAGATTTTTTTCCACAGTTCGAGATTTTATCATCTATCTGACGATGCCTAGTGAACAATGATTTGCGTGGATGAGTATTGATACTTTAATGCTATCACACTATCATATAAAATTTTTTAACTATCACATAATGAATTGTAATGCACTCATACCAATTTTCAAACCTATGGTAGAGGTTATTTCCATTGTCTAACACCTAAATCAAAGGTACACAAAGTTACAAGTGGCATGGTAGGGAAGTTCTTCTCAGAGGGAACACCTTATGGTGTGAAAAACACTTATCCAAATACTAATTTACTTTAATTTCTTACACTATAAAAATGGTTTTGGAAATCATTTACTCCATCTATAATATAGGATGGAGCAGCTTGTGGTTTAGTACAATACTAATTATAAGCCATAAGAAACACTAAATTATGAGACCAAAGGAACTTACTTTATATTGTTTTATTTTGAATAACTATATCAAAAGTATAAAATTGAGATTTTAAGTTTTATTAATATAATGTTAATGTTTTTTCTTTATGTTAACATTGTTAATGTTATCATATAATATTTATTTTACTTATAAGTGAAAAAAATAGTAACTATTTCTTCTCATAGTAAGAATTAAGATGCAACTGAAATGATGTAGAGCTAATAATTTTAATTTTGTCCACAATCTATTTTCTACTTTGTACTCTAAAAGTATATATTAGTTTTTGTTATGCCTTTCTACATCATTATCTAGAAATAAGTATTTCACAATACATAAAGGTTTATAATAAAGATGTAATCATAAGAAACCATCACATATCTAATGACATATGGGAAATCTTTGAATGATCTTCCCACCACCAAACACAATGTTAGTAACCTCTTAATTGCTCTACATATTTGCTAGAAATAAATATATAATTTTTACTAGGGTTGACTCATTTCATATTTTTGAACCAAAGATGATTATGTGCTACAAAAGAATATACATTTTTTTAGCATAATTGGCTCATTTGATAATTCTGACTAATAAAATGACGTAATTGTGTTTTAATATAGATATCCTTGCAATTAATGGTATCTCTCAAGAAAATATTTCAACCTCACATACTAAGGATATATTGAAGGTTATTGTTATCTTATAAAAAAAATTATACATTATTTTGTATACATTGGTCTTTTCTTGAGGTTTTGCATTTCTGTAAACAGATTTAGTTGGTAATCTTAGTGTATAAATTTACTTTAAAAATTTTCTACCATCTAGTCCCGCTTGGTAATATTCTACGTTCCTTTATTCTTTTGCTCTTCTTGAATGTTTCCCACCATGAGGAGGCAAGTCTCTTCAATCTGGTCACTACAATTTTCATCTTCTTCTCCTTGAATACATTCTCATATCCAAAATATTTATCCATGGTGTTGATCCAATCGATAAATTCTTCAACATTTAAGTTTCCTTCGTACATAGGTATTTCCAATATTGGTTTTTTTCTCAATCATGTAATATCTTAATCATTATTTTTGCTTGAGTTTATTCTCTACCTTTGGATTCTTCTCATTCTAAGGACTGTTCTCTATTATTGATGTTGCTAATGTTGGATCCTATCCTTTGTGATGTCCACATTGCATCTAATCTTGCTAATATTCTTACTAATTATTTGAGTAAGATTTGGTTGGCATATAGTCATCGTAGACCTATTCCATGTCCTCTAGCTTTGTGTGCCACATTTTTTGCATAATTTTCCTTAAAGAGAATTGCTCATGATAAATTATTTTCAGAATCAAGTCAACAATAAAAAATTAGTTTGAATAAAAATGTATACTTATAATCTTGTAATGATACTACCGAGGATTAAAGATGCATGCTTATGATATAGTGAGTTAAGACAAATTTCAAACTATTAAGATTCTAAAGATATTCATTCTAGTCACAAATTTTTAAAAGGTTCCAATAGGATGAGTGATCTTAAGCATAATCGTCTCCTATTAATGTTAGAAAAAATATTGATAGTATCTAGAAGTTTTATAAGCTATTGCATGTTCCAAAGTCATTTTGATCCTTCTAGCATATGCCTCTTTGATATTCTCCATGCAAACTTCTGCACATGCTACAACCAACTATGTTAGTGCATCATCCTTCATCCCAAGCATTTCTATCACTAACACAAAACCTTTGTACAATAGTTTTAAGGAAACAATTGCATTTTATCACAGCTTGCACAACATCATGGGTATATCTAGGTACTTGATTCTTCGAGGCCTTGTTAATATGATTACCATACACATATTTTTAATAACTCAATGTGACATTCAATTGAGCTTTTCTACCAACAACTTATAGAATTATCCACTTGTATGTATAGCCAACTATTCTTCATGTAACATACACGCTAGTTCCACACTGTTTTGATCCTTTAGAACATAACTATTATGCACTCCTTACATAGTCACACACAACTCCAACAATCAACAATACCACTCAACTTTGATGCCTTTGCAAGTTAATCCATGTAATAATTGTATGAATCAAGATTGAATGGAAATTCATCTAGATGTGCATTCGTCCATTTCATTCTCATGTAATATCATTTTTTTCTCAGGTATCATCTCCTCACATGAAACTCTATATTAAGTTATCCCTCTTTCATGTGAAAAATTGTAGGTATATGTATATGTAGATATAGATCCTTTTGTAAATAGAGTTTTGCAACATCTCACTTAGTTTTTTGATATTAAAATGATATACAAGTAATCAAAATTAAAACAAAAAACCACTAATTACTCAAAACATATTTTTATTTAATTATGAAGCTTGATACTTTCCTTATATGCAATACATCCCTATTTATTCTATAGGGACGAAATATCTTAAAATTCTAAGAGATATTCCTATCCTATAAACTTGGAGAAAATTTGGAGTAATCCTCTCAATTTTCAGTGTTTCCCTTAATGATATCCTAAAATATATAATTAGTTTTAATTACATATAATTTCTATAATTTTGCATAATCTATTATTTTCTAGACACTTCTTAGACTTAAACAAAATCAAATACATATATTTTTAATAATGCAATATGGTCTTGCATAACACCAACAACATGAATTGATTAGAGACAATATGTCGACATTCAAATAACAAAACCAATTACCAAATATATAAAATAGTAATACGTATTCAGGTATACTATGTTCATCCCTAATGCTTAATCATGTACCTAATCTTCCAATCCAATGTTTAGCTTAAGGCCTTGCATGCTAATCTAATATAAGATACCTAAAAGAAAAGGGAAATATAACATAAATGAAAAATAAAACTAATATTCATAACAAAATAGGATTAGACCCTTTCTATTACTATCTAAATTTCATGTAGTAAGATATGCCTATTTAAATATATTCCCCTTCCTATTACTTATGGCTTACTTCTTGCAACATAGCAAGGTGTTGGTCATATGAATATCTTCTACACATAGTTAATATGTTATATCCATTTTATCATTTATAAACTAAGAAAAGTAACTTCTTCATTCATCTTCTTTAACCTTGGGAATCAAATCATATTATTATTACTTTTTTATCAACCAGTCTTCATCATGCTAGACTCCATATTTTTATTCCTTCTTCTCATTAAAAATTCTTCTTGAAATATACTAAGCATTTCTCCTTTTTCCAAATTAGTCTTCTTTGTGTACTATTTCTATCGCCCAACTCAACCCTTTTTCCATTCACATATTAACTTTTTTTATCCTAATATTAACCAAAAATCATTCACTTTGCATCAACTAATAATCGTTAGAGCACTCATCCTATGAGATTCTTATGGCATGAATGAATCAATACTAATTACCATAATGGCCAATTCCATATTACATTGAATGACATCCACTACTATTATTCCATGATGGGCCATTCGATGCTATTGACAAGGGAAAGTGAATTGAAAAAACACAGGTGTCATCTCCATAATGTGGTCCTAATCAGACCTTATATTTTTTTTGGATAAAAGGACCCATCTAGATTCTAGCACAATAACCTTGCTTGAAATCTATGAGATATTTAATTGTCATCGTAGAATAGGACATGCAAACTAAGCTAAAAATCTCTAATTGTGGGAATAAAAATATTATAAACTACATAAATTTTTAAATATAGATGAGGAAAAGAAGATACGAACTACTAAACATGACAATAAATGAATCAATAAATAATTATTTGATTTCCTAGCATAGGAATGTATAACTTTTTGGAAAAAAAGCATAGTAAGCCTCTATTCTAACATGCCCTCATCGAAGAAAGTGACAGTAAATAACGAGTAACAATGTGAGAAAGAGATATTGAGTTGACATAATAGTTCATTAACTAAAAATAATGAATCTCACTCAATTTACACACAAATGAAAATACTTGACATTATTTTAAAGCAAATTCACAATGTATGTTGAGTCACAATTCTAGCAGTGGTCTTCTGAGGCTTCTCAATATTATTTGTCCTTAGATATATAGTATACCAACTTCTTAGATGCTACCTTTTAAGATATGATTTTTTTGACAAAATATCAAAAGTTGAAAACTAAAGTTGTGTTGGAATTGAAAAATTCCTATCACTAGGTATACTGCACCATTTAAACATTACATTAGTGACTTCCTCTAGGGATTGTTACACTTGGACTTGGAAGTTAAAATATCTTTTTATTATCATTATTTTAAAATATAATTAAGGAAAATTGTTTATAAACTCTTAGAGACTAAAAAGCTAAATCACTAAAATTTGATTGGATCTTCCATAGGGATCCCCCTGACATCATGCTACCTAGATCTCATAATAGGGGGAAATCACCTTAATCCTAGTAGGTAGCAATCCTTCCATGATGACATGGTATTATTATGTACTCTACAAGAGAGCCTACACATATTTCTTCAATGTTACCATGAAGGAATTCACAATCATTTCATGCTTTGAGGGTTGCACAATGTGTTTCTTAACATTTTATTTTTTGAGTTTGTTGATGAAAACAATAAAAGAAATTTCTCTTGAAGTTAAAATCTCCTCCATATCCCTATATACTTCTTCATCTAGCCAAGATTCTCCCTAGGTTGTATTGGTTTAGAACTTCTTCATCTTGATCAATGTCTCAAATAAGGAATAACATAGTTGGTATTGAAATAAAGACTTAGAGATATCATTTTCTATTATATCATAGTTTTTAATTGCCACATTGAAAGTGATGGAATCATATATCAATTCTTCTTCACTAATCCTAGGGACATGCAATCGACACTATGTGTATTCCTTAATCCATTTCCCTGGCCAATTCACAACATTCCATTGTTATGAAACCAACTCACAAAAAGATAGAAAAGATAGATGAATGCCTTAGAAATAAGCCTCTTCGAGGGGGCAACCTCCTTTACATTAC